>CM031237.1:267454640-267643236 GCA_018340775.1 Taxus wallichiana var. yunnanensis
AGGGTGTGGCTGATGTAATAAATTACTTGCTCTCGGTGCTTCTCGTCGCGATGCACGAGCATGACACCTAGAGAATGGTCAATGGCAAAAATATATAAGTAAAAGGGCTGATAATATTTAGGAGGAATTATTACTAGTGGTTGAAGAAGGTATTTTTTTAATGCCTTAAAGGCATTATGGCATTCATCATCCCATTTGAATGAGATGTATTTCTTGAGAAGGTGGTGAAATGGTTAACTTGGTGGTGGAAAGTTGCGAAATAAAATGCGAATACATTACAACTTTCCTTGTAGGCTTGAAGTTGACAGAGATTAGTGGGTGGAGGAATTTCTAGAATGGCCTTGAATTTAACATGATCACCTTTTATGCCACCTTGTCCACACAAAGAAATGATGAAACATAGGAGTCTTCTAGAAAG
Source organism: Taxus wallichiana var. yunnanensis (assembly GCA_018340775.1). Taxonomy (NCBI): domain Eukaryota; kingdom Viridiplantae; phylum Streptophyta; class Pinopsida; order Cupressales; family Taxaceae; genus Taxus; species Taxus wallichiana. Next base: position 267,455,059 of record CM031237.1, read on the forward strand.
TACCGCAAAGACGCACTTCTTTGGTTGAAGACACATACAATACTTGATGAGGCGATCAAAGATGACCTTAAGGACAAGCGGTGTTCGGTTTGACATTTTTATTTGGTAAGTAGATTATCTACATAATATTCTAATATGCAATGCATGATTTTGTGGAAGATTTAAGTCATGACTCGTTGATATGTAGCACCAACATTTTGAGGCCAAAAGGCATGACTTGATAGTAGAAAGTCCCCAAGGGGTGATGAAAGCATTCTTGTATTGATTTTTGGAGCTAGTAATATTTGATTCTAGCTCAAGAAGCTGTCCATGAGTGATAGCATTTCATGGCCAATGGTGAGATCAACCGGTTGGTCAATGGGTAGGGAAAATCATCTTTGGGACAAGTGAGGTTGAGGTCACGAAGTCATCGTGTAAATGTGGAGTCCCCTGTCACCTTTGTGACAGAAAGATGTTAGAAATCCATTTGGGATAATCAATGGATAGAATTAAGGAAACCGAGAGAAGGTGCTGAATTTCTTCTTTGACCAAAAGAGCAATGCGAGGATGTATTTTCCACAGCTTTTGTTTGATGGGTTTGGTATCGAGGATGGTTACAATATTGTGGACCATGATTTTGGGTCAATCAGGGCATATCGGCATAGGACTAGGCAAATGCGTTGCTATGTCTAGAAGGAAAGAGGTGAAGGCTTCCTATTCAGTAGTGTCTAAGGATTGGCGATCTTTAGAATGTGTGGTTCATCTTGAGTGTTAAGGTTGATTTCGATGGTCGATTTTTTCAACATGGTTTACGTCTCACGGTGGTAGTGACCAATGAATATAAGAGTCTTCCGCACCAAGGTAGGTGAGGATGGACTCATCGTCTTGACATTGAATGATGTTAATAGAAGGTGTATCATCATCGATCATGTCAGGATACATGAATGGGAGAGAAGAGGGAGATTTTCCATCATGTTGATAGGTCAACGGTCCTAAGGAAATGGTGTTTATGAAAAAAAAGTTAGGAGGAATAGATTCGGGATCTATGGACTCCATGGGTGAAGATGGTAATGTGGGTGAATGAGATGGGGAACATTTCCGATCTGGATGAGGTCGACATGAACCTTCTTGGAGGGTGGAGCATCAAAACCAATGCTACTATGGTCATTGTGTTTACAAGAGGTACATGAAATGATAGTATGGTGGCCCTGTTCATAAAATCTAAAGCAAAATCCTTTCCACGTGCACCGGTGGAGGGAAGTGTGAGAGAAGCGGACGGTTAGAGAGGGTGTAGGTCGAGACGAAAATGGTTGGGCTTGGGATGTAGGTTTGGGTTTATAGGTGACAATATCAAGTCCGCCATATGTTTGATTGGTTATAAAGTGGGGAGGTCCATAAGGAAAAACCTCACCGATGTGGATGTTATGGCGGGGTGTTAACGTAGATTCCCATACTCTTATGGGGTGAGGAAGGTTTTGATATTCTAGATTCCCCCATAGTGAGGCATTGAAAAACACCTTCCAAGGGTCGAGTGAGTCGAGTATGTGGGTTGCGGGGATAGATTTCTTGCTAGATGATGGGAAAATAGGTTCGTCGGCAGTAGAGGCTACAACCTATGAGTAGGGATAGCAAGGTTAGAGGAAACCAAGGTAGTGGCCATTTTGGTGGATGGGCTTGTAGGTGAAGGTGAAGTAATGATAGTGGCAGATGCCTTGACTTGTACAAGTACATCATTGGGTAGATATAGCATGTTACAGGTCTTGAAAGGTGATGGGTTGGAAGGGATGGTGTAAATATGTCCCTCGTGTTCAAATTTTACATAGTGATGTAAAGTCAAAGGGACACAAACCATGACATGGATCCAAGGTCACTTGAGAAACAAGTTATATTGGAACTCCCCTTAGGACATAGAAAATTTCCAAGATAATGTGGGGACCCACATGGACATGGAGAACAATGATACACAGGATAGAGGTCATGGCGTCATTGAAGGAGTGCAACATAATAGGGTTACCATGCATGTAATTAGCATGTATCTGCATTTGGTCATATGCATGGGAGGAGATGATGTTAATGTTAGTGCCATCATTGATCATAACACGTCTTATGCATATATTATCGATAAAGATGGAGATGAAAAGAGCGGGGTCGGGGTCATCAGACTGGAAGAGAGTGATCTCTTCATCTGAAAAGTTGAGGACTACCACTTGGTGAGTAGGTGGAGGTGTAGAGTAAGGGGATGACCTAGTTAGAGAGGCTACATGGTGAGGGTTAATGATGGAGGCTACGGGCGAGGGGTCATTTGGTAAGACCTCAATAGATTGAAGGACTGCATGAGGTCTTGACGATGTGACTCAAGGTTTGGATGAGGTCATATAAAGACATTTTGAGGGTGATTGGTGTAGTTGTTTCAGCATTGTGTGATGCATGACCCAATCAAAAATAGGATATGCGAGGACCTTGAATGGTGACTTTGGGTATGGGTGTAGATGGTATCTTTGGGCATGGGGTTGGTTAATGGGCTAGTTTCTTTTACCTTTCCCTTGTATTTCGAGCACAGTGTGATGTTGATCATGTTAATCTAAGGGGAGGTGGATGAAAAGGGTGTTTCATGGAAGGTATAGCGGCATGAGGGACAAAAACCTAGTGGGGGATATGATCCTTGTGAAATGAGTATGGCGCATTGGCATTTTGGTGGTGGTTTGGCCAACTCTCTTATATGGACCATGTTAATCTAGAATCTTGGGGTGGAGATTTTGGTCATTTGAGTAGGTAATGGGAGAAGATCTATGGAAATTGGTGAAGGTGAAATGGGGTCCTCATCAAGAAGATTGTCGTCATCAAAATTCTCTTCGGGAGGACACAATTGGACAAGAGTGGTTTTCAAAGCCTTACAGTTCTCTACATTGTGTCTTGGCACACAATGGTAGGCACAAATTTTGGTTTTGTCAAACCCTTTTGGTTTGGGTTTGAGTGGTTCGTAAGGTCTAAGAGGTGGTAATGTGATGAAAAAAGTTTCAAGGAGATTGGTTAAGATTTTGGCATAGGATCCTACTAGTGGATCAAAATGGGAGGTGAATGTGGGTTTGGGTACAGGTGTCGCTGATTATGGAGGAAGAGACTTTACAGGAGGTGGAATGGTTTGGTTTACTAGTTTGGTGTGTGAAGTGGTCTTAGGTCTTGGTTGTATTTGCTTGGGTACATGCATGGTAGAAGAGCTAGCGGTGGAAGGTTTGGTTGGTTTAACTACCTTGTTGGAGGGTAGAGAATTTTTAGCTTTAGCTTGCACCTTTTGGGCAATGATGAAATAGGTGTGCGAGATGTGGAGGGAAAAGTAGATGGTGGAAGAGGATGGGTTACGCACGGGGGTAACCGAGGTGCTTATGGAGGTGGGTGGTGTAGGTTGGGCGGAAGGTGTGAGTGAAAAGAAGAAAGTTTCATGGGTAGTGAAGAAGTTATGGCTGATAGTGGAGGTATGGGTGGTAAGGGTTATGGGTGAGGACAGAAGTTGTGTGGGTCACTTAGGTATATTAGAGGTCCGTGTGATGAGGAAATGGGTTGTTTCGTTCTTGGTTTACCATCGGATGGGGGTTTCTTGGCTAGGGTCGAGGGTGAGGTCCTAGGATGGATGGAAGGGTGAAGGTGATAATGGTGTTGTAGGTGAGGTTGGTGTATGAGGCCTAGGAGGTTGGATATTCTTTTTAGGGCCCGGGGTAAGTTTAGTGTTGTTTTGGAAGATGTGGCTAAATCTAATTTGATGGGTGGGTGAGTAAGACTAGCTGTTGGTATGATCCCTAAGGCGGTGATACGGTTTAGGTAAGGGGAGATGATAGGCATGGGTAGGTGTTTGGGTGTAGATGTATGTTGGGTTATGGGTAGAGGTGTGATTTGGTCCATGGGTGGTGATGTGGAAGGTGTTGTAATAGTCGTGGTTGTGTTTAGTTTAGACACTTGAAACACTTTTGGATAGATAGTGGAGGTGTCGGTTAGTGATAACTACATTTGTGTCCCCAAAGTGAGGCTCTATAGACATAGTCAAGGAAATCAGCCAAGCATGAAAATAATCTTGTCGTAAGAGGGGCTGACATGGATCGAGTAACAATCCCTATAAAATGTGTTTTAGATAAAGAGAAATGGCTAGCCTCGGACTCTGTGGGTAAGAGATCTAAAAGTAGATTTGTGAGCTCTTGAAGGTCTGATGGTGAATGGTCATCTAAAGGCAATGGTATTCCTACAGGATCCTCTATGTGTAGAGGAGAGGATGGGTTAGACAAGGTGGAATCTCCTTGTGATGGTGTAGGTGGTGAACATGCATCTCCTATGAGTAGGAGAGGTGCCACTAACAACTGCTCAGAAATTTGAGGGGTCAAAGGCAGTGTCCTAATTATAGGATCTTCCACGGGTGAAGGAGAGAATGAAGGGGGTTCCTCTATGAGTGGAGGAGTAGATGAAATAGGTCCTTGTGTAGATAGTGGAGCTTGTGCTAAGATTTCATCTATGGAAGGAGCATGAGGAAATTGGGAAGCAACTGATATGTCATCAAAAATAGCGTGGACCTCGTGGACATTACTATCATTTTTTAAAGTGTCAGCAACTTGGTTGGAAGATGGGACATGATTAGGGAATAAATTCTTGAAGATGTGTAGGTTTTGGTTAGCGGGTGCATTCAAGCTATCCAGGACTAGATCTTCGTTGTCTAACATTTCTTGGAAGATATTCTTAAAGGTGATGCAATTATTGTCGCATTTATGACCTTTGACATGATGATAGTTCTAAAAGTCATGTTCCTTATATCATATAGGCATGGGGCACTTAGGGTCAAAACCAATATGTGGTTTTATAGGTGGAAGGGTAATGAAACTAGCCTTAACAAGATTTTCAAAAATAGAAGAATAAGATTCCCTATTGAAGCATACTTTTTTTTTTCTCATCTAAAATAGAAATATTATACGGAGAGAGATTAGAAGGAGCTTTGGATGGGTTTTATTGATGAGGGGAAAGCCTTGAGAACTACGGTGTTGGCAGATCCTTTGGGTTTTGAAAATTTGTTTTGGGGTTTCGAAGATGAAGAAGCGTCATTTGATTTGAACGCAATGTTCTTATTTACGAAGTTGAATTTTCTTCTCTTCGATAACATGAATTTCCAATTTTCGTGCCATGGTGAATGCCTCAAAAAAAATTGTGAAAGGTTTTCACTTGTAGGGTTGGTGAGATGTGTCTCACGCAAGCTCCTTAGAAGTAAATAACTCTATGAGTTCAATTTGAGGTAATTAAAATGTGTCTTTGGTTAATTAGGAATTTGGCGAGTGAGCGACAAAGTCAGCGATAGACTCATTGTCATACTATTACGTAGAATAAATATCAGTCATGGTAACCTTCTTAACAATGTTGATGGAGAAGTGATCTAAGAAGGCTTGGGATACTTGATTAAATAAGTAGATGGAGTGTCTTGGTAGCCCACTGTACCAGTCCAAGGTAGGTCCTGTCAGGGACATCGGGAAGGTTCATAGGAGTAAAGTGTCGTCATGGGAAATCAGGTAACACCCATGTTTGAAAGACCAAAAATGATGTGGTGGGTATTCTATACTATTGAAATGATTGAATTTTGGCATTTCCCAATGTACATGGTATGGGTGAATAGTGATGGATGGATGAATGGGCTCATTACTGAGAGTCATCATAGGTGAGAGAATTGTGCGAGCCCAAACCGATGCTCTCGGTGTACGCATCCTTTCCATCATTAATTTGATGATTTTATTGGTAGGTTGTGGTGGAAGGGCTCCTCTGTGGCATAAGGGGGCTGGTATTGAGCTTGTGATGTGGCAGCATTCCATTGTATGGTGATGCCGAATAGGGAGTTTGAGAATAGGGGACCGACATAGTGGGAGTGTATCCATAATGGATGACGACTAGATAGGGGTTGTTGATATTATGTGTATTTGGGTGGGATGGTCGTAGTGACTCTAGTAGTGATTAGGGGTAGTGTTTGTGGGATGGAGAGGATGATATTATGGAATGGAGTAGGGGTCACCGACACCACGGTGGTTGTGTTGAAATCGTTATCTCATGTGAGAAAATGGGCATAGATGAGGTTACGATTTGGGTGGTTGATGAGGGGGGCAATACATACTACATGTGCGATTGATACTATAAGACTTGCAGTGGTCATGGCGGGTATGGGTCCCATTTGTGAAACCACTAGGGGTGAAGTATATGAAGGTAACACCACATTATTAGGGACTGATGTAGAAGTAGGAATAAGGGAAAGAGAGATGGATACATGCATGTCTTATAACAACTGACCTAAGGAATCCTTGGTGGAAGAGTGGGAAAGGTAGAATTGTAAGGCTATGGGATTCTAATCAAGGATTTATGCAAATTCTTCATCACATACAAAAATGGTGGTAGGTAGGGTTAGATCCATGGGTGACAGGACAGATGGTGGTGAAGGACTAGGCGGGAGTGGTTGAAGACTTGCGTGAAATGTAAGAGCGTTAGCTTGATTACGAGTCAACACCATGTGAATGATCAGTATATCAAGTGGTGTTGTATCTTACAGATGACACAAGTAGTAGTGAGAATGAACAAAACATATGTCTGTAGGTAGATTAGGGTAATATATAATTTAATGTTTAGTACAGGTTAACTGACACCGGTTAAGGATGACCGATGCAGGTTCAGGGGTAGCCAAGGTCGGTTACTGTGAGACAGGAACATTTTTATCAAATGAGGAAAAGATGGGTGATGTCAAATGAACAAGTTGTCGATGACTTTTTATGAAAGTAGAGAGAGTAAAGAGACTCACATGAACTTTGACAACAAAGGAAATGAAGTAAGGGTTCTTTAGGAAATTTAACCCAAAAGAGCAGAAAAATGATGTCGGTTAAGTAAAATCAAGTGCCGGTTAGGGGTAACCGATGCTGAATTCTTGTGATAATTGGAAATATGTAGAAAATGAATTGTTGTGAATTTTAGTAAGATGAATAATCAACCTATAATTCTGGAGATGATGCAATGAAGTCCTGACACACTCAGAAAAAGTCAAAATACTCCAAGTTTGTGATTGTGGAGTGTGTAAGGCAATAGAATCGAAAAATGGAGAAGCATATCCTCACACCTCAAAATGTATGTCAATCAAACACTAAAAACATGTACCAAACAAGTGATTTTTAATGTGTTGAGATTAGGCTATTTAGAAGACTGACTCATGAGTTTAGAATAGAGTTTTTGGTGAGGAAGGATTCTTATGAACAAGGATATCTAAAAGGAGAGGTTTCTGTATGTTATAATTGGGGGCGAGTTGTCCTGCGAGATAATGACTCGACAAAGGTAACGATTTGTGGAGTACTTTCCAATCTGATCATGTGATTGCGAGACATGTGTTCCCGGGTAAGATGTTGTTTAAGAAGGATGTGTATACTTCAATTTTATGTAGTTTGGTAAGGCAGAAAGAGAGAGAATGTGCTTTCTACAATTCTTTATGTCAACCATCAGCTTGGCATGACTTCCAGCATATCGGTTGCCCTCATTTTAATGTGAGCTAAATGCAACAAATCAGAATTTAATGCAACCAATTTTAAGCCCAAATCAAAAATATTACGTTCGATGAAGCAAATGATGAATATGAGAGGGTATGCTCTTTCACTAAATGTAGAAAGAAAGAAAGAAGAATGATTCCTTTTAAAATGCACTAAGAGAAATGTTTCTTTTTCGAGTAATTAGAAAGAAGAGAGAATTACTAGGGAAGAAAATTACTATGTAAGCCTTTTAAAGGGAAACAAACACACAACTTTCATCTAGAAATGAAGAAAATGCAATAGAACCCCTGATGGGTCCTACTAGGCATGCCAAAATGTTTCATCATTTTCTTTTAGTTTTTTTGATTGACAAAACATATAGGATTATGGGCTAGGGGAATACCTATTAATTAGGTTGGTTGATTATTGTTGCGCACATTCTGACTTCTTAACCCAATGCTGATTGTGAGAGCTTCCTTTTGGCTGGGAGGAACTACCTGAAATAGAAAACAAGACCAAAAAATAATAGTTAAATAATATATGACAGTGGACTGCCTAGCGTATGCTAGATCCGGGAAGTGTGATACTCCCTAGATGGTTGTCAATCCACTGTTTAAAACAAATTAATGTGAGAAATAAGAAAATTCCTATTGTAGTTGATATGATTTAGGTATCTCATTCAATCACAATAAGAAAATCTAATATAATGGGCTAGGCTATAGTCAGATCTGAAGGGTTGGTAGGTGTTAGCAAAGTACTAGAACTGGTCAAGGTCTGATTCTAGGTTGTTTAGGTCAATTGGTAGGAGGTTGTTTGGCTCTGTTCTTAGGGGAGTATAAAACACGAGATCGGCGTTAGTCTGGTTTGGTGATGACGATTTAGTGATAACCAATGATGGTTACTGCGGGTTTTCAATAACTCACTAGTTCATGATTTAGGGTTTTTTTAAGACTGACTGGAGATGGTGAGGAGTGGGTGTAGGTCTGGAGAGGCTTTAGAAATACTCAAAGATGTCCAACAGTCAGGTATGGGAAATTATATGGTGTGTGTGAAGGAAAGATCAAACTTGTATGGAGATAAATGGTGAGGAAGTGAGAGTTCAAGTAGAAGCTAATAATGGAGGTAACAAAGCCTACTAGAACAGAAATAGAAGAATGTTGGTTAACAAGATACTATGATATAGGTTCGATGACTAGATGAAGGTGACAGTTGATCAGAGGAATGGTGTTTGGTGCCATGGAAATGCTTCCCAGAATGCTACCGTGGGTGTAATGCTCCGAGATTTGTTTGGATGATGGTTTTGGATGCCTGGATGCACAAAAAGATGTTGGTTCTACTTACATGCAACTCTAATCTCGTTCTCCTATGGTATCGAATGTGCCAACCTCTCAAACAAGATTGCTAAGGTGAATAAATGGTAGCCAACGACGGTTCCATATTGACTAAAGCATTATTTTAGGTCTCACTAGCATTGGTTAAGGTGGGATTCCCTAGGTTTACTAAACCGGACAGATGTTTCTAATTTCTTGGGCCAAGTTGGTTTGTTGTTGTGGATCAGGACGGAAGCTTCCCTTCTAATGAGTGGGAATGTGGTTAGAGAGACCTTAGGCATTGATTTTAGGGTTAGATCAAATCTTAGCTCATTAAGGCAAGTAAGACTTAGTTACTGTTAGTTATGGAAACATGCCAAGAATAGGTCTAGGGTGAGGTGGTTGGATGAGGTGTCTAGGTGAGGTAGAGATTAGGTCAATTAAGGTAATAAAATGATGGATATTATGAGGATGGGTATTTAATTTAATTTAATTAATTAAATTAATTATTAATATGGGGTGAAAGGGGGCCATTGTTGGGTGCCCATGTTTAAGTTGGTTATCCGATCAGAGGCTAAGGGGAATGTAACCAAATTTAGGTGTCTATAACCCCTTCAAAATGAGCTCTCCTTTACAATATATGGAAGGATTAGAGAAAGAGAGAGGGGAAATTTGGATTTGATATTCAACCACATGAAAACTACCTTCGATGCCATACAAAAGTGATGGAGTATCCTGCAAAACCCATCCCTCACTTTCCTTTGGCACCTGTAAGAATAAATGTGGCTCCATGTTATCATTTAATGTCGTTTTTCAAATGTCTGGAAGTGATGTTTTAGAACTAGGCTAGTTTTATGAATTTTACACCACCATAAAATATTTAATTTCTTGATTGTTGATTCTAGAGCATGGAGGAATGATTGTTAAGAGTCCAATTTAATGCATAATATAATGTTCACTATTCTAAATAAATCATTATTTAAAACAAACATTCAATTCCAATCGAATTCAAATAGATAACCATATGTAGCTGTGATGACTCGGTGATTCACCAATCTATTCATTCCATAACTCGGTAAGTTACCGATCTATTTATGTTATCTTATGTATTGAATACATATTGTATACTTCGTATACTTGGTCTTCCTACCCTACATCGGGTACTGAGTGATCTGTTTAAAGAACATATCTGAATATTTATTACCAATATTCATATGATATCATGTGGTTTTAAACTTGGTGACATAGGAAAACGTAACCAACAGTTTGTGATACTTTGGCCAAAGATTTACAACATACAGTGTATGTCACTATTCCTAGATGACATACTCATCATATTGGAATACATCCTTCACCTCACTCCTCTATTATCATGATTGGTCTTTACTAACTATCGTCAGTCCACTTGTCCTAGGTTTAACCCTAGCCCTAGATAGAAACATAATTTATTATAGGAAGATGCTCATAATGGCTTAGGGTAAATGGGCATACTCGGTTGACCTAAGTCAACTGGATGTGCCAACGTACCTAAGCCATTGGAAGCTAATTCCTATCCTAAATATGCTCCTATCTTGACCTAGAGAGAAACTAAGTTCAAGTCTGAGTTCCTATTGTGTGTAGATCTAGATGATCAATGCGGAAGGGTGATGCCACATGTCAACTACAATGTTGTATTCTCGAGAAGGCCCAAGTCTTCTTGAAAGTACAGCCCTGCAGTTGGCGTGTATAAACATCCTATAGAAACTACCTCATCGAGATGTACATACCCCAAGGAGATTGTTAATAAATTATTAGTTTGGATTATTTCTTGATTACAACAACCTGCTAAACCCTAATCCAACACTCAATAAGTTCTTTCCTAAATTTTTTTCATTTAGTCCATGAAGAACTTCGTTAAACTTATGGTTGCTTTTAATGTTCGATTTCTTAGTTAAACCGACAATTAACCAAAACAAGACAACATTATCATAAGTTTTCATTTAAATGTTCATTAACTTTTAGAAGGTTTAAAATCGCATATAACTAATTAAAGTAGACTTCATACTAAATGAAATCTAATAAATAGTAATCAAACTTCCAAACCTTTTAGGTTTATATTCAATTGAGAGAGAGAAAGAATCTTTCTCTACATGTTTAAGTATTAGGATATATCATTCCCAATGTCCATATTTCTTAATGCATGTTCATTATGCATCACCTTATTATGTTAAATTGTTTTAGATAAACACATCATATTATGCAACTCAACAAGTTGCTTCATTATAGGGGAAATTGAACTAATTCCCATTATCCATTTTATCAAAGATAACAAGATAAGCATAACATAATATAAAGAATATCAACATGATGGAACTTTCATCTTCTTTATAAAAGTACGAGATAATTTTCACAACTCATGTAAATAAAACACAACTCACAATTCATCATTACAACTTATAAAATTTACAAGACTATGCTCTTTAGGCATACTACATATCAATAGCCTTTATACAATAAAGTATACAACTTTCTTTTACAATTCAACAAAAGAATGAATAGAATTCTTTACTAAGAATTATACATATATAGCCAATGCATCATATAAGTTTTTGCCTTCTTTTACCACTTAAGTCATCATCATTTGTAAAAATAGCTAGCATGGTCGGTTCGATGAACTGAGCATGATAAGCACTAATCATTAAAACAAAGTGCATTCCACTAATTGTTTCATTAAAAACACTACTTTAATGAGATAATTAAACATCATAAAATTAGCATAATGATAACGAAAAGAAAGGAAACACTTAATAAACTTAGATCAACTTTTAAAAAGAAAAGAAGATATATAATAAACAATATCTGCCTAAGATCTAAAAGTTCTATTAATCCTATCAATGGCTTGTAAACAAACAATCAATCCTGCCATCCCATTATTTCTTAATTCTATCCTAATAGAATACCACATTTATCTTTTCTAAGAGACAAAATAAATGTATACAACATGGTTCCTTCAAGGATGATTCCCTCTATATTCTAAAAGCAAAAAGAACCATTATATACCATGCCCAAACCTATAACATCGTAGAAAAAAAAGAGATAATAACAAGAGTTACACTTTGTTCCTTTCTTTCGGGATAACAATATTGCACATTCAATCATTAGAATATACATCAAACAGAACTCCATAACCAAAAGAAGGTAAGGTAAGTAAAATCAAAACAGTCCAACTATAACTCCAATTCCAACTTTTCATGAAAGATTTCAATAACAAAATAACAAAACAACAATTTTCACAAACAAAGTAGACCCGAAGAGGAGTTAATCTCTACTCATGTTCTTCAAAAGATGAAATTAAGAGACAAACCTACTTTTCCATAAAAGAAGTTTCAGAAGAGAAACCAGTCAAAAAACCTATAAGTATCAATGAACTTAAAAGAAAACCTTCAAGCTCATTCAACACTATTGAATCAATGATTGAACAAGGTAGATAGACCAATCAAAGAGAAATCACAATTTTGAAATGGACTTTGAGTAAAGAAAATTTTGAACATGAATCTATCCAAGGATAGAAAAGCCTAACATATCTTTCAAAAAGACCAAGATAAAAAGAAAAAAAACATAGGATAAGGAAAGAAAAAGATCTCAAAAGAATAAGAATATGATAGATCATTTTGCATTCAAAATCCAAAACAAGATAAGTTTAAATTCAAATAAAAAAAGATCTCAAAGAACCACGAATAATACCAAGATAGTGGTGATGATTAGAATACTTAATACAATGAACAGAGAAGGAATATATTTAGTGTCCAAGGTAAGATCAATCTTTCAAAAGAGAATTTAAGAAGAAAAATCCCATTCTATTCTAGGTCATTAGTACCATTCAAATGAAATTAAGATAGTGGTGACTTAGTCAATCAATAATCAAAATCAATAGATTCCAAGTTCTACATTTCATCAATAATCCCATCTAAGTTAATATGTTTAAAGTTCCAAATTCCCAAGAGTTTTTAAAGGCCCAAAGAGAAACAACCTCAAACAAGTTCCCATTACATAGTTCCTGGTGAATATTTGCTCAAGTAAAGAGTTAATAAACTTAATCGATCAATAAAGAATAACCCAATAAAAAATTCCAAAAAAGTTAATCGATGTATGATTCGAATGCAAGCTCTTAACACTAAAGTTAAGTTTTGGATAGAAGTATAGATTCAAAACCTCGAGCTTCACACACAAGCATTTAGGACTTCACAAATAAATAATGTGAATACTTTGATAAATACAAAATCCAAGAAATAGTTAAGTAATACATAAGTTTCCAAAATAGTGGTTCCATTCAAATGAATCTTCAACACAAGCTTAATCAAAACACTAAGTTCCAACCCGAGAATCTGCATCCAAAGAACGCAACCCAAAAGAATATAAAATAGAACTAAAGTTTTCCTTAAATTCCAATCAACATATAATTTCATGACAATCAAATCAAGCCCCCTAACCTCGAATACAAGATTGATATTGCAAAAGAAGAGATATAGAACACATTCCACTTACCAATTTCACTTACATGCAGTCATAAAACTCACACAGAGAGACAATTTCCAAACAATACTATTTTCCATGGATTAAAATCAAACACACAAGGATCCATAAAACCCAACAAGAAAAATAACCAGATAGAAGAAAACAAGAATCTCATGAGAGAAGAGTTGTTCTAATGAATCATTTAGAAGAACACAAAGAATTTTAATAGTTAGAGCCTATCATGCCCGATAAGCACTTCCAACAACTAAAGGAGACTTCCACTGAGCTTCTAGCTCTTTTTCTCCTCCACAAAAGATCAAAAACGAAACATCTTTTCCTTCCAAGCTTCATATACTTTCCTTCGATCAAAAATAGATCGTAAAAACCAAAAATAGCTTTGAACTAAAGGTCAAATGCTGGTTAAAGAACCATTTAGCTCCATGTAGAGAAAAATCCACCATGCAAGAAAAACCAAATGACCTCCTACAAACCCGCCTCCTATGTTTCCAAGATGGTTTACACATGAAGACCGAGGCTCATAAATGTCATAAATGCCAGTTAATCAAAATTCCCACTTACTTTTCCTTTCCACCACCACTTAAATTTGGTGAATGCCATTTCAACACAAAAACACAATTCCATCCATTAGTGGAGTTTCCACGTAGGCTTCCACCAAGTCCACTAGCCCTCTACCAAATCTGGCAGTACCTTATCATTTAAACCCCTTTCAAATCATTTAAAATCCATTGGAACCATCACCCTTATGTCATGTGACCCCTTTAGGTTCCCTTTAGTTTAGGTTAGATTCAAATAGAACTTAGGTTAATTTAAAAATTACCAACATAGGTCTTAGAACATTAGTCATTAGAATTCCCACCTTAGGTTAGGTTCAAATCACAACCCTTTAGTAATAGGTAGTAGCTAAAATAGCTTAGTATCCCCCTTAGTAACTCTTCCTTAATTTTCTTAGCATAACACTTAGGTTAGGATGTCAACCCCATAATAGAATAAGAGACTTAGGTTAGAACAAGTATCATATAAGTAAACATAGCTAGAACTTAGTTGTTCTCACCTAGCTTAGGTTACCATTAGGATAGTCCTTAGATTTTTAGGACTCAAAATTCTCCAAAGAGAATTGAATTTTTCTCAAGTCCTTAATGTCCCACCAAGATCAATCACCAAAGACCCGGGCACAAACATACAACTGAACAAAAACATGTTGCAACAAGGCCAAGAATTAGTATCATGCAAAATTCAGTCTTCTATGTTCCTTAAGCTACTGAATGTCAATTTTACCATTCAGTTATGAAGAAGACTTGAAACATTCCTTGGATCACTGAAATTGATCCAAGGATGAGTCAGAAGAAGAAATAAGTCTGCAACTCTTAATAACCAGATTGCAGCTCATCTTTTCAAAGTGAAAATGGATTCTTGACAACCATATAATTTTAGTCTAATGATTTTTAAGAACAAAAATATTTATCCCAATCAAGCATGATCTTCAATAGTCAAAAGAACACATATTTATCTAGAAAATCACATGTCAACACTTGAATGCAAAGAGGAATATATCAGTTTTCGAGGGTGTTACATGCTTCCCTCCTAAAAAGAATCATCGTCCCGATGATTATCTCATTTTTAATAGATTGCATCAAGGAAAAAATCATCTTATTCACTTTTCTTAACATATGTCAAAAACATATCAGCATTAATTAAGTTCTGAAATCAGCATTATATAGTTGTTTATTCAAAGTAATAAATATCTACCCAAAACTAGCATACTTATTGTATTACAAAGATAAAATCACACATTTTTATCAGTCAACAGAATCAATCCTGTTCAAATAGATATGGAAATGCAGTTTTCATATCCTCAAGGTTTTCCCAAGTTACACTTTCTTCATTAAACTGGTCCCATTAGACCTTGCATTGACTTATCTCATGATTTCTCAAATGCAACTGGTGAGTTTCAAGCACTCGTATGGGTTTAACCACGATTATTCCTAGGTCCTGGACCTGCAAGGAATTCCAATTTAACATGTGTGATAAATCTGAAACATATTTCTTAAGAAAAAATATGGAAAACATCATGCATTTGACAAAGCAGGAGGTAATGCTAAACGATAAGCTATAGGGTTGATTACTTCAACTATCTCAAAAGGTCCCACATAATGAGGTGATAACTTGGCAGCCTTGCCAAAAGTTATAGAACTCTTTTTGGTTTAACCTAAAGAAAGACTTTCTCACCAAGTTCAAATTTCCTATCAACCCTCTTTAAGTCAAGCATAACTCTTTTTCCTATCTGCTACTTCTTTCAAGCATTCATGAATCAATTTAACTTGTTGTTCCATTTCAATAAGAATTTTAGGTCCAATTACCTCTCTATCCTCTATGTTATCCCAACTAATGGGGTTCTGCATTTTCTTCCGTATAATGCCTCAAAAGGTGCCATCTTAAGAGAAGCATGATATGTATTATTGTATGTGAATTCAACTAATGGAAGGTACTCTTCCCACTTATACTATTGATCCATGCAATACATCCGTAACATATCTTCCAAAACTTGATTTACTCTTTTAGTCTGCCCATCTATTTTTTGGATGATACGCAGAACTGAAATTTAGCTTAGTTCCTAGAGCTGCATTAAGTGTTTGCCAAAATCTTGACGTCATTCTAGGATCTCTATCCGAAATGATTAACTCAGGTACTCCATGTAATCTGAAAATTTCATGTACAAATCTTCTTGCCAAAATAGGAGAATCATCCTTCAGATTCCCAACAATAAAATGTGCTACCTTTGTTAGTTTATCCACAACTACTAAAATAACATCATGCTTATTTCTTGACATAGGTAACCCTTGTACAAAATCCATGCTTATTACTTGCCATTTGTACTGTGGTATGCTATGAGGATACAACAAACCTAGGTGCATATGTTCCGCCTTAACACGTTGACATTCAAGGCAATGTGTCACAAAGTCTAGAACATCCTTTTTCATTCCTTTCCAGAAATATTGTTGTTTTATATCAGCAAGCATTTTTGTAATACCAGGGTGTCTAGAAAAGGTGAATTATGAAATTCTGCTAACAATTTCTTTCTCAAATCATTTAGTGAAGGTACATAGACTCTATTTTCAAATCATAAGATTCCTTCTTTATCAAAGTGAAAACCTTTATACCTCAAATCATTGAATCTACAGCAAGTGCTACTTTTACTTGCTAAAAGTAAGAGTCAGATTCCATAACACTTTTTACTTCATCCTTAAACTGAGTTCTTAACGTTATAAGAGCAGAAATGTGCTTCCTATGACTTAGAGCATCACCACTCTATTTTCTTTACCCTTTATATAACTGATGTCAAAATCATATTGAGACAAAAATCTAACCACCTTCGTTGTCTTGCATTAAGATTTGGCTGAGTGAAGATATACTTCAGTCCAAGGTGATCAATTTTCAATTCAAAAGGCTTACCAAGTAGGTAATGTCTCCAAACTTGTAGTGCATGAACAATGGCAGCAAGCTCTAAATCATGTGGAGCATAATTCAACTCATGTAACTTTAGTTTTCTACTTTCATAAGCTATGACATGACCATTTTGTAACAAAATACCTCCTAGACCTTCACCTGATGCATTAGTTACCACCATAAAATCTCCATTAGGATCTGGTACTACAAGAATAGGTGCTGAAGTTAACTATTCCTTCAAGGTTTTAAATGCAATTTCACATTTCTCACTCCAAACAAACTTTTTATCTTTCTTCTATAAGGAAGTTATTGGTGCAACTATCTTAGAAAAATTTTACAAATTTCCTATAGTAGCCAACAAGTCCCATGAAGCTTCTAACTTCATGTACATTCTTAGGTGCAGGCCACTCTATTATAGCTGTAATTTTTGAAGGATCTACAACAATTCCATCTTTACTTATTACATGTCCCAAATAGTGTACTTTGTGTCATAGAAAGAACATTTAGACAACTTACCAAATAACCTGTCTCTTTCTTAATATTCCCAAAACTATCTTCAAATGCTCATGGTGTTCCTCAATATTTTTGAATATATGAGAATGTCATCCAAGAATACGAGCACAAATTTTCCAAGTATTCTTGAAATATATTATTCATTAAATTCATAAATGTTGTAGGTGCATTAGTTAATCCAAAAGGTAAAACCGTAAACTCATAATGTCCATACCTTGTTCTGAAAGTTGTTTTATGAATATCCTCATCCTTAATTGTAATTGATGATATCAGATCAAAGATCTATCTTGGAATATACCGATGCTCCACACATTTGATCAAATAAATCATCAATCCTAGGGAGTGGGTATCTATTCTTGATTGTTTCCTTGTTTAACATTTTGTAATCAATGCACAATCTAAGTGTTCCATCTTTCTTTTTCACAAAAATTATGGGTGCTCCCCAAGGTGAAACACTTGGTCTAATCAAACCTTGAGACAAAATTTCATGCAACTGAGCCTTAAGCTCTACTAATTTTGTAGTATTCATTCGATATGGTGCTTTAGAAATAGGTTTAGTTCTAGGCTTGATCTCAATCATGAAATCAAATTCCCTTTTGGGTGGAAGACCTAGCAATTCTTCCAGAAATACGTCACTGAAGTCTCATAATAGTGGATATCATTCCATAATATCACTGCTCTCTTTAGTTGATTCAAGTAATTTTTACTACATATAAGGTACATCCTTTATTTTTGGCCTTTTTAAGTTGCATAGCTGACAATTTTCTAACAGAAATCTCATGTTTCACACCCTGAATCTCTGTTGTTTTTTTCTACAAGGTCATCTAAACAACTAATGTGTTTTTCAAAATAGTCCACTTTAGCCTTATGTTCTGCTAACCAATTAACACCTATGATTACATCATAAGACCCCAAAGGTGCAACATAAAGATCAACCTCAGTGGAAAAGTTAGGTAAATCAAGGACTGCTCCAAAAAGACACATACTAACCATATGAACAACATTATTCCCATACTATACAGTCCATGTTTTATCCATGTTTCAGCTTTTATTTTTAATTTTGATGCTAATTTACTAGAAATAAAACATTCAGTAGCTCGGTATAAAAAATAATAGTTATAGGTAAGCCAAATAACTTACCCAAAACTTCTATGGGTGTGGCATGTTTCTTAGCCTTGCTTGTTAGCTACTACAACGTGTATCTTGTGTTGCTGATTATGATCATCCTTCTTCAAAGGACATTGATTCACGTAATGATCTTTTCCATAGTTATAACAACCTCCTATAGGTCCCTTCCTAGGCTCGGGTTTATTTCAGCCTTAGAGTTATCGTTCTGACCCCCATAGGACTTCTATCCATTATTATTGTTCTTGGAAAAGTTGTTCCGTGCATTACCAACAAACTTGTTTGTTGTTGCTTTCTTGTTTGTATTAGATGAAAACTTACTTTTCATTCCAAATTTCTTCCATGGTCCTTTCTTGGGTGCAAGAGATGATGAAGAGGAGTTGGGATTCTTCTTCCTTACTTCCTCCTTGTGAGTAGAAATTGCCTTTAATTTTGTTCTTACCTTATGGATTTTTCAACAACCCCTTCCATCATGGTTGGGCTGTGAACATCCACCTCTCCCCCTATAATGGGATTCAATCCCATGATGAATTTTCATATCCTGAACTTCTCATCAGTTTGGTATTGAGGCACATACTTAAGGAGTTTTGTAAATCACTCCCAATACTCAGTTATAATTAGCTTTCCTTGAGCTAAGTTCTGAAATTCAGTCATTTTCTGATCATAGTAGAGTTGTGGCAGCCATCGTTGCCTAAAGTAACCTTTAAATTGGTCCCATGTGATATTAGATTCATCAATGTTCAACTCAGCCTTATGGTTGTCCCACCATGAAGATGCTTCATGAGAAAGTTGATATGCTCCCCATATCACCTTTGTTTCTTCTGAGAAATTTCTTATTGCAAAGTATTTCTCCATTTTTTGAGCCAATTCTCAGCCTCCATCTCCTAATGTGGTGCCATCAAACTTGGGTGGACTTATCCTTTTTATGTCATTAGTGAGTTTTGTTGCTAGCCTAGCCTTTTTGTTCTCAGGTTGAACAGGTATGTTAACATTGTTATTATCAACACCCACATTGGTGTTGTCCCCTGGAGGTGGCTGATTATTGTTATCAGCTTCTTCTTCCTCCTCATTACCCATTACTTGTTGTTCAAGCACAACCAAATGATCTCTTGTGTCAACAAGGGACAGCAAGGATCTCATCGAGTTTCTAGGTAGTTGCTGCTCCTTCCTTAGGTAGAGGGTTATTTGCAACATTTCCTCTTGTTCTCACCATTTTTTATTACAAGAAAATTTAAGTTTCATCAGATTATGGACACAATAGGTCCAAGAGCTGCAACCTTCAACTTTGATACCAAGATGTAACATTCCCATTTTAAGACTTTAGAAACAAGGAAATTTATTTATTTTTTATAAATATAATGTTCACTATTCTAAATAAAGCATTATTTAGAACAAACATTCCATGCCAATCGAATTCAAATAGATAACCATATGTAGTTGTAATGACTCGGTGATCCACCGATCTATTCATTCCATAACTCAGTAAGCTACCGATCTATTTATGTTATCTTATGTATTGAATACATATCGTATACTTCATATACTTGGTCTTCCTACCCTACACCAGTATTGAGTGATCTATTTAAAGAACATATCTGAATATCTATTACCAATATTCATCTGATATCACGTTGTTTTAAACTTGGTGACATAGGACAATGTAACCAACAACTTGCATGATACTTTGGCCAAAGATTTACAACATACTGTGTATGTCACTATTCCTAGATGACATACTCATCATATTGGAATACGTCCTTCACCTCACTCCTCTATTATCATGATTGGTCTTTTTGACGACTACGTCAGTCCACTTGTCCCAGGTTTAACCCTAGCCCTAGATAGAAACATAACTTATTATAGGAAGATGCTCACAATGGCTTAGGGTAAATGGGCATACTCGGTTGACCTAAGTCAACCGGATGTGCCAACGTACCCTGAGCCATTGGAAGCTAATTCCTATCCTAAATATGCTCCTATCCTGACCTAGAGAGAAACTAAGTTCAAGTCCGAGTTCCTATTGTGTGTAGATCTGGATGATCAATGTGGAAGGGTGATGCCACATGTCAACTACAACATTGTATTCTCGAGAAGACCCAAGTCTTCTCGAAAGTACAGCCCTGTAGTTGGTGTGTGCCAACATCCTACAAAAACTACCTCATCGAGATGTACATACCCCAAGGAGATTGTTAATACATTGTTAGTTTGGATTATTTCTTGATTACAACAACCTGCTAAACCCTAATCCAACACTCAATAAGTTCTTTCCTAAATTTGTTTCATTTAGTCCATGAAGAACTTCATTAAACTTATGGTTGCTTTTAATGTTTGATTTCTCAGTTAAACCGGACAATTAACCAAATCAGGACAACGTTATCATAAGTTTCATTTAAGTGTTCATTAACTTTTAGGAAGGTTTAACAACCACATATAACTAATTAAAGTAGACTTCATACTAAATGAAGTCTAATAAATAGTAATCATACATCCAAACCTTTTAGGTTTATATTCAATTGAGAGAGAGAAAGAATCTTTCTCTACATGTTTAAGTATTAGGATATATCATTCCCAATGTCCATATTTCTTAATGCATGTTCATTATGCATCACCTTATTATGTTAAATTGTTTTAGATAAACACATCATATTATGCAACTCAACAAGTTGCTTCATTATAGGGAAATTGAACTAATTCCCATTATCCATTTTATCAAAGATAACAAGATAAGCATAACATAATATAAAGAATATCAACATGATGGAACTTTCATCTTCTTTATAAAAGTACGAGATAATTTTCACAACTCATGCAAATAAAACACAACTCACAATTCATCATTACAACTTATAAAATTTAACAAGACTATGCTCTTTAGGCATATTGCATATCAACAACCTTTATACAATAAAGTATACAACTTTCTTTTACAATTCAACAAAAGAATGAATCAAAATTCTTTACTAAGAATTATACATATATCAGCCAATGCATCATATAAGTTTTTTCCTTCTTTTACCACTTAAGTCATCCATCTGCAAAAATAGCTAGCATCGGGTCAGTTTGATGAACTGAGCATGATAAGCACTAATCATTAAAACAAAGTGCATTCCACTAATTGTTTCATTAAAGCAACACTACTTTAATGAGATAATTAAGTCATCATAAAATCAGCATAATGATAAAAAAAAAAAAGGAAGCACATTAATAAACTTAGATCAACTTTAAAAAAAAAGTAATAATATAATAAACAATATCTACCTAAGATCTTAAGTTCTATTAATTCTATCAATGGCTTGTAAACAAACAATAATCCTGCCATCCCATTATTTCTTAATTCTATCCTAATAGAATACCACATTTATCTTTTCTAAGAGACAAAATAAATGTAAACAACATGGTTCCTTCAAGGATGATCCCTCTATATCCTAAAAAGAACCATTATATACCATGCCCAAACTTATAACATCAGAAAAATAGACCAGATAATAACAAGAGTTACCTATTCCTTTCTCGGGATAACAATATTGCACATTCAATCATTAGAATATACATCAAACAAAATTCCATAACCAAACATGAAGGTAAAAAACCAGAACAGTCAATCTAACTCCAATTCCAACTATTCATGTTAGAAGTTTCAATCAAATAAAACAACAATGTTCACAAACAAAGTAGCTCCAAAGAGGAGTTATTCTCTACTCATATTCTTCACAAAAGATAAAGAGTACAAGAGACAAACCTACTCCTTTTCCATATAAACTAGACAAGACTAGTCAACAATAGTCAAACTATAAGTATCAATGAACTTAATAGAAAAACCTTACTGGCTACTAGCTCTCAACACTATTTCCATCAATGATTCGAACAAGGTAGACCAACAGGTCAAGAGAAATCACTATTTTGAAATGGATTTGAGTAAAGAAAAGTTCAAACATTGAGCCTATCCAAGGGTAGAAAAAGAAGTAACATAATAAGGAAAGAACCAATGATAGATCATTTTGTTTCAACTGAACAAGAAGTTCAATTTCAAACCGATTTAGGATGACAGCATATACTGCAGACCCTAAATGATATATAAAAAGATCTCAAAAGAATAAGAATATAAAATTTCATTTTCAAAGGAATCCCAAGACTCAATCACTGAGTCAGTCGAGAGTGACATTCCAAACAATAAATGATAAGTTTAAAATTACCCATGAACCCAAAATTGAAGACTCTCAAAGACTTACTAATAAATACCAAAAAAGGGTAAATGGTTCGTGATTCAAAGAATCAACTTAATACAACTGAACAGAGAAGGAATCCTTCCTATTATTTTAGTGTCCAAGGTAATATCACAATCTTTCAAAAGACCCAGATTTAATTAAAAGAGACAGAAGAGTGGGAGGCAAGAACCCCAAACGCCAGATACAGAAGATGTTTTAGTCTTAAATTCCAAAACAAATAAGAATGAAATAGAAAAACAAAACTTCACAAGCATGAAATTACAACAAGTGGTTCTTTAGTACAACTTTATACAGTCAACCCAAAATGTGGGTTTCTTCCAATCCAGGGGAAAGAAAATCCCTTCCTCTATTCTCCACACTCATACTCATCTCAAGAAGTCGATCAATCAAAACATAACAGAAGTTCAACATTCCTTAAGATGTTTCCATTTCCAAAGCTCAAAAGAGAGAATTAAATGACTCAAACAAGTTCCCACACAGTTCCTGGTGAGTATTCACTCCAGTAATGAGCTATAACTTAATCATTTCAAAAAGAATAACCCAATAAAATTCCAGGACATATTCAAATGAATCGACCCGAATGCAAGCTCTTAACACTAAAGTGTTAAATAGAAAGTACAAGAGTGAAACCCAAGCTTCACACACAAGCATTCAGGACTTCACAAATAAATTAATAATGAATAAATGATAAAAATACAAACTCCAAGAAATAGTTTAGTAATACATAAGTTTCCAAAATAGTGGTTCCATTCAAATGAAGCTTCAACACAAGCTTAATCAAAACACTAAGTTCCAACCCGAGTTTGCATCCAAAGAATGCAACCCAGAAGCAATATAAAATAGAACTAAAGTTTTCCTTAAATTCCAATCCATATAATTTCATGACAATCAAATCAAGCTCCCTAACCTGAATACAAGATCAAGATTGCAAAGAAGAGATACAAACACATTCCACATACCAATTTCACTTGCATGAAGTCATAAAACTCACACAGAGAGAGACAATTTCCAAACAATACTATTTTTCCATGGATTTAAATCAAACACACAAGGATCTATAAAACCCAACAAGAAAAAATAACTAGATAGATAGACAAGAAAACAAGAATCTCATGAGAGTAGAGTTGTTCTAATGAATCATTTAGAAGAACACAAAGAATTTTAATAGTTAGAGCCTATCATGCCTGATAGCGCTTCCACCAACTCGAAGGAGACTTCCAGCTGAGCTTCCAACTCTTTTTCTCCTCCAAGAAAGATCAACAATGAAACATATTTTCCTTCCAAGCTTCATATACTTTCCTTCGATCAAAAATAGATCGTAAAAACCAAAAATAGTTTTGAACTGAAGGTCGAACTGCTGGTTCGAAGAACCAGTTAGCTCCATGCAGAGAAAAATCTGCCATGCAAGAAAAACCAAATGACCTCCTACAAACCCACCTCCTATGTTTCCAAGATGGTTTGCACGTGAAGACCGAGGCTCATAAATGCCATAAATGCCATTAATCCAAAATTCCCACTTATTTTCCTTGCCACCACCACTTAAATTTGGTGAATGCCATTTCAACACAAAAATACAATTCCATCCATTAGTGGAGTTTCCACGTAGGCTTCCACCAAGTCCACTAGCCCTCTACCAAATCTGGTAGTACCTTATCATTTAAAACCCCTTTCAAATCATTTAAAATCCATTGGAACCATCGCCCTTATGTCATGCGACCCCTTTAGGTTCCCTTTAGTTTAGGTTAGATTCAAATAGAACTTAGGTTAATTTAAAAATTACCAACATAGGTCTTAGAACATTAGTCATTAGAATTCCCACCTTAGGTTAGGTTCAAATCACAACCCTTTAGTAATAGGTAGTAGCTAAAATAGCTTAGTATCCCCCTTAGTAACTCTTCCTTATTTTCTTAGCATAACACTTAGGTTAGGATGCCAACCCCATAATAGAATAAGAGACTTAGGTTAGAACAATATACACATAAGTAAACATAGCTAGAACTTAGTTGTTCTCACCTAGCTTAGGTTACCGTTAGGATAGTCCTTAGATTTTTAGGACTCCAAACTTCTCCACAGAGAATTGAATTTTTCTCAAGTCCTTAATGTCCCACCAAGATCAATCACCAAAGACCGGGCACAAACATACAACTGAACAAAAACACGTTGCAACAAGGCAAGAATTAGTATCATGCAAAATTTAGTCTTCTATGTTCCTTAAGCTACTGAATGTCAATTTTACCATTCAGTTTATGAAGAAGACTTGAAACATTCCTTGGATCACTGAAATTGATCCAAGGATGAGTCAGAAGAAGAAATAAGTCTGCAACTCTTAATACCAGATTGCAGCTCATCTTTCCGAAGTGAAAATGGATTCTTGACAACCATATAATTTCAGTCTAATGATTTTTAAGAACAAAAAGATTTATCCCAATCAAGCATGATCTTCAACATATCAAAAGAACACATCTTTATCTAGAAAATCACATGTCAACACTTGAATGCAAAGAGGAATATATCAGTTGTCGAGGGTGTTACATGCTTCCCTCCTAAAAAGAATCATCATCCCGATGATTATCTCATTTTTAACAGATTGCATAAAGGAAAAATCATCTTATTCAAAAACATATCAAGCATTAATTAAGTTCTTGAAATCAACATTATATAGTTGTTTATAAAAATAATAAATATCTTCCCAAAACTGGCATACTTATTGTGTTACAAAGATAAAATCACATTTTTATCAGTCAACAGAATCAATCCTATTCAAATAGATATGGAAATGTAGTTTTCATATCCTCAAGGTTTTCCCAAGTTGCACTTTCTTCATTAAACTGGTCCCATTGGACCTTGCATTGACTTATCTCATGATTTCTCAAATGCAATTGGTGAGTTTCAAGCACTCGTATGGGTTTAACCATGATTATTCCTAGGTGGGTCTGGACCTGCAAGGAATTCCAATTTAACACGTGTGATAAATCTGAAATATATTTCTTAAGCAAAGAAATATGGAAAACATCATGCATTCATGACAAAGTAGGAGGTAATGCTAAACGATAAGCTACAGGGTTGATTACTTCAACTATCTCAAAAGGTCCCACATAACGAGGTGATAACTTGGCAGCCTTGCCAAAAGTTATAGAACTCTTTTTCGGTTTAACCGAAGAAAGACTTTCTCACCAAGTTCAAATTTCCTATCAACCCTCTTTAAGTCAAGCATAACTCTTTTGCCTATCTGTTGCTTCTTTCAAGTGTTCACGAATCAATTTAACTTGTTGTTCCATTTCAGTAAGAATTTCAGGTCCAATTACCTCTCTATCCTCTATGTTATCCCAACTAACAAGGGTTCTACATTTTCTTCCGTATAATGCCTCGAAAGGTGCCATCTTAAGAGAAGCATGATATGTATTATTGTATGCAAATTCAACTAATGGAAGGTACTCTTCCCACTTATATTGTTGATCCATGCAATACATCCGTAACATATCTTCCAAAACTTGATTTACTCTTTCAGTCTGCCCATCTATTTTCGGATGATACGCAGAACTGAAATTCAGCTTAGTTCCTAGAGCTGCATTAAGCATTTGCCAAAATCTTGACGTCATTCTAGGATCTCTATCCGAAATGATTAACTCAGGTACTCCATGTAATCTAAAAATTTTGTGTACAAATCTTCTTGCCAAAATAGGAGAATCATCCTTCAGATTCCCAACAATAAAATGTGCTACCTTTGTTAGTTTATCCACAACTACTAAAATAACATCATGCTTATTTCTTGACATAGGTAACCCTTGTACAAAATCCATGCTTATTACTTGCCATTTGTACTATGGTATGCTATGAGGATACAAAAACCAGTTGGGTGCATATGTTTCCACCTTAACACGTTGACATTCAAGGCAATGTGTCACAAAGTCTAGAACATCCTTTTTCATTCCTTTCCAGAAATATTGTTGTTTTATATCAGCAAGCATTTTTGTAATACCAGGGTGTCTAGAAAAAGGTGAATTATGAAATTCTGCTAACAATTTCTTTCTCAAATCATTTAGCGAAGGTACATAGACTCTGTTTTCAAATCATAAGATTCCTTCTTTATCAAAGTGAAAACCTTTATACCTCAAATCATTCGAATCTACAGCAAGTGCTACTTTTACTTGCTGAAAGTAAGAGTCAGATTCCATAACTTTTTACTTCATCCTTAAACTGAGTTCTTAACGTTATAAGAGTAGAAATGTGCTTCCTATGACTTAGAGCATCAGCCACTCTATTTTCTTTACCCTTTATATAACTGATGTCAAAATCATATTGAGACAAAAATCTAACCACCTTCGTTGTCTTGCATTAAGATTTGGCTGAGTGAAGATATACTTCAGTCCAAGGTGATCAATTTTCAATTCAAAAGGCTTACCAAGCAGGTAATGTCTCCAAACTTGTAGTGCATGAACAATGGCAGCAAGCTCTAAATCATGTGGAGCATAATTCAACTCATGTAACTTTAGTTTTCTACTTTCATAAGCTATGACATGACCATTTTGTAACAAAATACCTCCTAGACCTTCACCAGATGCATCAATTACCACCATAAAATCTCCATTAGGATCTGGTACTGCAAGAATAGGTGTTGAAGTTAACTGTTCCTTCAAGGTTTTAAATGCAATTTCACATTTCTCACTCCAAACAAACTTTTTATCTTTCTTTTGTAAGGAAGTTATTGGTGCAACTATCTTAGAAAAATATTTTACAAATTTCCTATAGTAGCCAGCAAGTCCCATGAAGCTTCTAACTTCATGTACATTCTTAGTGTGAGCCACTCTGTTATAGCTGTAATTTTTGAAGGATCTACAACAATTCCATCTTTACTTATTACATGTCCCAAATAGTGTACTTCTGTGTCATAGAAAGAACATTTAGACAACTTACCAAATAACCATCTCTTTCTTAATATTCCCAAAACTATCTTCAAATGCTCATGGTGTTCCTCAATAATTTTTGAATATATGAGAATGTCATCCAAGAATACGAGAGCAAAAATTTGTCCAAGTATTCTTGAAAGATATTATTCATTAAATTCATAAATGTTGTAGGTGCATTAGTTAATCCAAAAGGTAAAACCGTAAACTCATAATGTCCATACCTTGTTTTAAAAGTTGTTTTATGAATATCCTCATCCTTAATTCATAATTGATGATATCCAGATCAAAGATCTATCTTGGAATATACCGATGCTCCATGCATCTGATCAAATAAATCATCAATCCTAGGGAGTGGGTATCTATTCTTGATTGTTTCCTTGTTTAACATTCTGTAATCAATGCACAATCTAAGTGTTCCATCTTTCTTTTTCACAAAAATTATGGGTGCTCCCAAGGTGAAACACTTGGTCTAATCAAACCTTGAGACAAAATTTCATGCAAATGAGCCTTAAGCTCTACTAATTTGTGTAGTAGTCATTCGATACGGTGCTTTAGAAATAGGTTCAGTTCTCAGGCTTGATCTCAATCATGAAATCAAATTCCCTTTTGGGTGGAAGACTTGGCAATTCTTTAGAAATACGTCACTGAAGTCTCGTAATAATGGATATCATTCCATAATATCTTGCTCTCTCTTCATTGATTTAGTAATTTTTACTGCATATAAGGTACATCCTTTATTTTTGGCCTTTTTAAGTTGCATAGCTGATAGTTTTCTAACAAAAATCTCACGTTTCACACCCTGAATCTCTGTTTTTTCTACAGGTCATCTAAACAACTAATGTGTTTTTCAAAATAGTCCACTTTAGCCTTATGTTCTGCTAACCAATTAACACCTATGATTACATCATAAGACCCCAAAGGTGCAACATAAAGATCAACCTCTGTGGAAAAGTTAGGTAAATCAAGGACTGCTCCAAAAAGACACATACTAACCATATGAACAACATTATTCCCATACTATACAATCCATGTTTTATCCATGTTTCATCTTTTCTTTTTAATTTTGATGCTAATTTACTAGAAATAAAACATTTAGTAGCTCGGTATCAAAAATAATAGTTATAGGTAAGCCAAATAACTTACCCGGAACTTCTATGGGTGTGGCCTATGTTTCTCAGCTTGCTTGTCAACTACTATAGCATGTATCTTGTGCTATTGATTATGATCATCCTTCTTCAAAGGACATTGATTCACGTAATGATCTTTTCCATAATTATAACAGCCTCCTATAGGTCCCTTCCTAGGCTCGGGTTTATTTCCAGCCTTAGAGTTATCGTTCTGACCCCCATAGGACTTATGTCCGTTATTATTGTTCTTGGCAAAGTTGTTCCATGCATTACCAACAAACTTGTTTGTTGCTGCTTTCTTGTTTGTATCAGATGAAAACTTACTTTTCATTCCAAATTTCTTCCATGGTCCTTTCTTGGGTGCAAGAGATGATGAAGAGGAGTTGGGATTTTTCTTCCTTACTTCCTCCTTGTGAGCAGAAATTGCCTTTAATTTTTGTTCCTACCTTATGGATTTTTCAACAACCCCTTCCATCATGGTTGGGTTGTGAACATCCACCTCTCCCCTATAATGGGATTCAATCCCATGATGAATTTTTGTATCCTGAACTTCTCATCAGTTTGGTACTGAGGCACATACTTAAGGAGTTTTGTAAATCACTCCCAATACTCAGTTACAGTTAGCTTTCCTTGAGCTAAGTTCTGGAATTCAGTCATTTATCATCATAGTAGAGTTGTGGCAGCCATCATTGCCTAAAGTAACCTTTAAATTGGTCCCATGTGATATTAGATTCATCAATGTTCAACTCAGCCTTGTGCGGTTGTCCCACCATGAAGATGCTTCATGAGAAAGTTGATATGCTCCCCATATCACCTTTGTTTCTTCTGAGAAATTTCTTATTGCAAAGTATTTCTCCATTTTTTGAGCCAATTCTTAGCCCCATCTCCTAATGTGGTGCCATAAAACTTGGGTGGACTTATCCTTTTTATGTCATTAGTGAGTTTTCTACGCTAGCCTAGCCTTTTTGTTCTCAGGATGAACAGGTATGTTAACATTGTTATTATCAACACCCACATTGGCGTTGTCCCCTGGAGGGTATGATTATTGTTATCAGCTTCTTCTTCCTCCTCATTACCCATTACTTGTTGTTCAAGCACAACCAAATGATCTCTTGTGTCAATAGGGCAGCAAGGATCTCATTGAGTTTCAGGAGTTACTGCTCCTTCCTCAGGTGGAGGGTTATTTGCAACATTTCCTCTTGTTCTCACCATTTTCTGTTACAAGAAAATTTAAGTTTCATCAGATTATGGACACAATAGGTCCAAGAGCTGCAACCTTCAGCTCTGATACCAAGATGTAACATTCCCATTTTAAGACTTTAGAAACAAGGGAAATTTTTTTTATATAAATATAATGTTCACTATTCTAAATAAAGCATTATTTAGAACAAACATTCCATGCCAATCAAATTCAAATAGATAACCATATGCAAGTTGTAATGACTTGGTGATCCACCGATCTATTCATTCCATAACTCGGTAAGCTACCGATCTATTTATGTTATCTTATGTATTGAATACATATCGTATACTTCATATACTTGGTCTTCCTACCCTACACCTGGGTATTGAGTGATCTATTTAAAGAACATATCTGAATATCTATTACCAATATTCATCTGATATCACGTTGTTTTAAACTTGGTGACATAGGACAACAATGTAACCAACAAGCTTGTGATACTTTGGCCAAAGATTTACAACATATTGTGTATGTCACTATTCCTAGATGACATACTCGTCATATTGGAATACGTCCTTCACCTCACTCCTCTATTATCATGATTGGTCTTTACTGACTACCATCAGTCCACTTGTCCCAGGTTTAACCCTAGCCCTAGATAGAAACATAACTTATTATAGGAAGATGCTCACAATGGCTTAGGGTAAATGGGCATACTCGGTTGACCTAAGTCAACCGGATGTGCCAACGTACCCTGAGCCATTGGAAGCTAATTCCTATCCTAAATATGCTCCTATCGACCTAGAGAGAAACTAAGTTCAAGTCGAGTTCTATTGTGTGTAGATCTGGATGATCAATGTGGAAGGGTGATGCCACATGTCAACTACAATGTTGTATTCTCGAGAAGACCCAAGTCTTCTCGAAAGTACAGCCTTGTAGTTGGTGTGTGCCAACATCCTACAAAAAACTACCTCATCGAGATGTACATACCCCAAGGAGATTGTTAATACGTTGTTAGTTTGGATTATTTCTTGATTTATACAACACCCTGCTAAACCCTAATCCAACACTCAATAAGTTCTTTCCTAAATTTGTTTCATTTAGTCCATGAAGAACTTCGTTAAACTTATGGTTGCTTTTAATGTTCGATTTCTTAGTTAAACGACAATTAACCAAAATAGGACAACGTTATCATAAGTTTCATTTAAATGTTCTTTAACTTTTAGGAAGGTTTAACAACCACATATAACTAATTAAAGTAGACTTCATACTAAATGAAGTCTAATAAATAGTAATCATACTTCCAAACCTTTTAGGTTTATATTCAATTGAGAGAGAGAAAGAATCTTTCTCTACATGTTTAAGTATTAGGATATATCATTCCCAATGTCCATATTTCTTAATGCATGTTCATTATGCATCACCTTATTATGTTAAATTGTTTTAGATAAACACATCATATTATGCAACTCAACAAGTTGCTTCATTATAGGGAAATTGAACTAATTCCCATTATCCATTTTATCAAAGATAACAAGATAAGCATAACATAATATAAAGAATATCAACATGATGGAACTTTCATCTTCTTTATAAAAGTACGAGATAATTTTCACAACTCATGCAAATAAAACACAACTCACAATTCATCATTACAACTTATAAAATTAACAAGACTATGCTCTTTAGGCATACTACATATCAACAACCTTTATACAATAAAGTATACAACTTTCTTTTACAATTCAACAAAAGAATGAATCAAGAATTCTTTACTAAGAATTATACATATATCAGCCAATGCATCATATAATTTTTTTCCTTCTTTTACCACTTAAGTCATCCATCTGCAAAAATAGCTAGCATGGGTCAGTTTGATGAACTGAGCATGATAAGCACTAATCATTAAAACAAAGTGCATTCCACTAATTGTTTCATTAAAGCAACTTTGCTTTAATGAGACAATTAAAACATCATAAAATCAGCATAAGTGATAAAACAGAAAGGAAACACTTAGTAATTCAAGATCAAATTTTAAAGAGAAAAGCAGGATATAATAAACAATATCTACCTAAGATCTGAAAGTTCTATTAATTCTATCAATGGCTTGTAAACAAACAATAATCCTGCCATCCCATTATTTCTTAATTCTATCCTAATAGAATACCACATTTATCTTTTCTAAGAGACAAAATAAATGTAAACAACATGGTTCCTTCAAGGATGATCCCTCTATATCCTAAGAAAGAACCATTATAAACCATGCCCAAACCTATAACATCAGAAAAATAGACCAGATAATAACAAGAGTTACTTGTTCCTTTCGGGATAACAATATTACACATTCAATCATTAGAATATACATCAAACAAAATTCCATAACCAAACAAGAAGGTAAGGAAAACAGAACAGTCCAACTCTAACTCCAATTCCAACTCTTCATGTTAGAAGTTTCAATCAAATATAAAAAAATCAATGTTCACAAAAAAAGTAGCCCGAAGAGGAGTTATTCTCTACTCATATTCTTCTCAAAAGACAAAGAGTACAAGAGACAAACCTACTCCTTTCCATATAAACTAGAAAGACTAGTCAACAACAGTCAAACTATAAGTATCAATGTACTTAACAGCAAAACCTTCTTGGCTACTAGCTCTCAACACTATTTCCATCAATGATTGAACAAGGTAGACCAACAGGTCAAGAGAAATCACTATCTTGAAATGGATTCGAGTAAAGAAAAGTTCAAACATTGAATCTATCCAAGGGAAGAAAAGAAGTAACATAATAAGAAAAGAACCAATGGTAGATCATTTTGTTCAACTGAACAAGAAGTTCCAATTTCAAACCAAGTTCAGGATAACAACATACTGCAGACCCTGAATGATATATAAATAAAAGATCTCAAAAGAATAAGAAAATACATATTTTCCTTTACAAAGGGAAATCAAGTCTTATTCACTATTTCAGTCGAGAATTGACATCCTAAAACCATAAAATGTAAGGTTCAGAATTACCCATGAACCCAAAATGGAAGTCTCACAAAGAGCTTCACCAATTAATACAAAAAGTAAACAGTTTGTGATTCAAAGAATCAACTTAATACAATTGAACAAGAGAAGGAATCCTTCCTAATTATTTTAGTGTCCAAGGTAATATCACAATCTTTCAAAAAGACCCATATTTCATTAAAAGAGACAACTGAGAGGGAGGCAAGAACCCCAAACACCAGATACAGAAGATGTTTCAGTCATAGTTCCAAAACAATAGGAATGGAGTAAAAGAAAAACAAACTTCACAACCACGAATAGAGACAATGGTGACTTAGTACAACTTTAAACAGTCAACCCAAAATGTGGGTTTCTTCCAATCTATGGGAAAAGAAACTTCTCCATTCTATTCTCACACTCATACCATCTCAGGAAGTCGTCTCAATCAAAAACATAACAAGAAGTTCAACATTTCTAAAGATGTTTAAATTTCCAAATTGAAAGAGGTTTAAATGACTCAAACAAGTTCCCACATAGTTCCCTGGTGAGTATTCCCTCCAGTAATGAGCTATAACTTAATCATTTCAAAAAGAATAACCCAATACAAAAATTAGGACAGATTCAGATGAATCGACCCGAATGCAAGCTCTTAACACTAAAGTGTTAAATAAAAGTACAAGAGTGAAACCGAGCTTCACACACAAGCATTTAGGACTTCACAAATAAATTAATGTGAATACAATGATAAATATGAACTCCAAGAAATAGTTCAGTAATACATAAGTTTCCAAAATAGTGGTTCCATTCAAATGAAGCTTCAACACAAGCTTAATCAAAACACTAAGTTCCAACCCGAGTTTGCATCCAAAGAATGCAACCCAGAAGCAATATAAAATAGAACTGAAGTTTTCCTTAAATTCCAATCCATATAATTTCATGACAATCAAATCAAGCTCCTAACCTCGAATACAAGATCAAGATTGCAAAAATAGAGATACAGAACACATTCCACATACCAATTTCACTTGCATGTTGTCATAAAACTCACAGAGAGACAATTTCCAAACAATACTATTTTTCCATGGATTTAAATCAAACACACAAGGATCCATAAAACCCAAGCAAGAAAAATAACCAGATAGACAAGAAAACAAGAATCTCATGAGAGTAGAGTTGTTCTAATGAATCATTTAGAAGAACACAAAGAATTTTAATAGTTAGAGCCTATCATGCTGATAGCACTTCCACCAACTCAAAGGAGACTTCAGCTACCGAGCTTCCAACTCTTTTTCTCCTCCACGAAAGATCAACAATGAAACATCTTTTCCTTCCAAGCTTCATATACTTTCCTTCGATAAAAAATAGATCGTAAAAACCAAAAATAGCTTTTGAACTGAAGGTCGAACTGCTGGTTTGAAGAACCAGTTAGCTCCATGCAGAGAAAAATCTGCCATGCAAGAAAAACCAAATGACCTCCTACAAACCCACCTCCTATGTTTCCAAGATGGTTTACACATGCAAAGACCGAGGCTCATAAATGCCATAAATGCCATTAATCCAAAATTCCCCTTATATTTCCTTGCCACCACCACTTAAATTTGGCGAATGCCAATTCAACACAAAAATACAATTCCATCTATTAGTGGAGTTTCCACGTAGGCCTCCACCAAGTCCACTGGCCCCTGCCAAATCTGGTAGTACCTTATCATTTAAACCCCTTTCAAATCATTTAAAATTCCATTGGAACCATCACCCTTATGTCATGCGACCCCTTTAGGTTCCCTTTAGTTTAGGTTAGATTCAAATAGAACTTAGGTTAATCTAAAAATTACCAACATAGGTCTTAGAACATTAGTCATTAGAATTCCCACCTTAGGTTAGGTTCAAATCACAACCCTTTAGTAATAGGTAGTAGCTAAAATAGCTTAGTATCCCCCTTAGTAACTCTTCCCTTATTTTCTTAGCATAACACTTAGGTTAGGATGCCAATCCCATAATAGAATAAGAGACTTAGGTTAGAACAATATACATATAAGTAAACATAGCTAGAACTTAGTTGTTCTCACCTAGCTTAGGTTACCGTTAGGATAGTCCTTAGATTTTAGGACTCCAAACTTCTCCAAAGAGAATTGAATTTTTCTCAAGTCCTTAATGTCCCACCAAGATCAATCACCAAAGACCCGAGGGAAAAACATACAACTGAACAAAAACACGTTGCAACAAGGCCAAGAATTAGTATCATGCAAAATTCAGTCTTCTATGTTCCTTAAGCTACTGAATGTCAATTTTACCATTCAGTTTATGAAGAAGACTTGAAACATTCCTTGGATCACTGAAATTGATCCAAGGATGAGTCAGAAGAAGAAATAAGTCTGCAACTCTTAATACCAGATTGTAGCTCATCTTTCCGAAGTGAAAATGGATTCTTGACAACCATATAATTTCAGTCTAATGATTTTTAAGAATAGAAAAGATTTATCCCAATCAAGCATGATCTTCAACAGTTAAAAGAACACATCTTTATCTAGAAAATCACATGTCAACACTTGAATGCATGTGATAAATCAAGCGTATTTCTAAAGCAAAGAAATATGGAAAACATCATGCATTCGTGACAAAGTAGGAGGTAATGCTAAATGATAATTTCTCCCACTTTTGTTATTCATTAAATTTTTGGTGTTTTCATAGTTCTATAGAGGGAAAATTAAATGTTTTGGTCCCCACAATCTTTAATTTTATGAAATGTGAAAGGGGGAAGGTTCTTGTGTTTAAAACTTTGCCCCACTCGGGGCCATCTTGTCAGCTTGGCTCACCGAGTTAGCACTTCCCGCCGCCTCCCCGTGCTCAATTTTACCTATCAAGTGAGCTCCCCACATCACACTTGGTCTATTTTGTTGCCTCTTATTTCTCCATGTCGGTGTTGACTCATCCACTTTCCCACTTATATTGCGGGTTTTCGTCATTTTGCAGGGAACTCACCTCACTCACCCCCATTCCACTGTGCTTCATGCAACCGATATGACCACTTCACATCCGGCTCACCCACTTGTCCCATGTGCTACCAACTCCCTAAGTTCCAGCAAAGCTCCTCTCGGTCATGATGTGTTCCTGGGCACTTCACTCGGCCGCATCATTTGGTTCTTTCTCGGTGTGTTGGATATGCATCTCGCCTCAAGGTTGCACTACATTGGGTCTCATTTTACTATGGAAAAAATGGCTCTCTAAAGAACTTGAGGTCGAGTTCCATCAGGTTTCTGGGCTCCAGCGATATGCATCAACCAAAAACGACCCGCTTGGAACCCAACTCCATGGCTTGGCGAGCCACTTCAAATCCTTCGCCACTTACCTAAGTCACCGACTCGTCCCTCGCCGCAAGTAATCCACGCTGAGATTGAAGGTGAGTCCGCTTGATCCGTTAAGTCTTTATGCCGATCAAATTACATACCTCACCCTAAGCCGGATGTTCTCATCGTGTCGACCATGATTGAGCTCACTTTGTCATTCCTCAAAGTTGCCACTTAGCTTTCGACTCTCGTGCATTGGAATGAGCTAAAAACATAGCTTGGCAAGTTGTTGAAGAGTCTTGGACCATTTTTGACTTTTTTTATCATCTAATCCAATTTTTTATATTTTTCTAGGGACTCTAAGTATGAAGAGGTGAAGTAAGGTTTTATAAAACAAAATTTTCCCACTTACTCATTTTTTGGCCATTTTTCATCAATTTTTTGCCTCTTTTGCAATGGAGACCAAGGGGTGAGGATCTTGAGATTGATCCAAATTTCAAGCTTCCCTTATTTTTCAGATTTATTCGAGCCAAGGATTTAACAGGGAGATGAGAAAAGTTTCCCAAATGCAAATTTCCCCATTTTCACCATTTTAATCAAAATTTTACAAAGTGTTGAGTCTTTGGAAACCTAAAGGAAAAATTGACCTAATGACTTTAAACCTCCCCAAACCAATCTGCAATGCTCCTAAAATATGAAAATTCACATGTATCCCTCCAAATTTCCATATGAAACCTTTTCACGTGCTTGGGTTCATTGTTCGTCAGTTGTCTACTTTTTTCCAAGAGGAAAATTGGATAACAATTTAGTGACCTCGTGGGGGCATCTTCGTGATAGATGTTTGACCAATGGCACGAAGCATCCATTGGGTATGGGGTCAACTAGATACACTGTAAACTGATCCTAAACTCGGATTTTTCCTTGAGCCATTTAAACATGACTCGCTTGAACCTAGAACTTCTTTTCGTTGCTTACATTTTCCAACTTCAATAAGAAAATCTTAAGTTTAAGATGAGTGGAAAATTATTTTAATCTAGAAATATTTCTCTTTTCTACAAATATGATATATGGGATGAAGATAGAAGACCTCTAAAACTATCCCAAATCTGATTTCTTTCCAAGTGTAAATCACAACCAACTGATGATCTCTTGACAAGTATAACACTGTAGAGTTTGGAAGGATACTGATTTGGAAGGCAATTTGGGACTGCTGCTAAAACTGATTTTTCCTCATGACATGCCTTGATTAGTGCCTCTACAACTGATTTTATGACACAAGAAGAGGCATATGAGCTCAATTTTGAATGACTTAGAGAGACGAGAGAGATGAAAACCTTGAAATCTATCCCTCAATCTGATTTAGTTTCTCTACATTTGGATCAACTTGAAGATAAAAACTATTTTTAGGAACATTGAACCCCTTACTACAACACATTTCTCTCTCAGAAACAAGATGAACGTGTAAGAGAAACAACCAAGCAAATCTATGTATAAAATTTAAGATCATACATGCCCAAGCGGAGCATGAAAAGTGTGCACAATAACTTCATCTACTGAAAGAAAACCTACCTACTCTACTTTAACCTAAAAACTAGAAAGCTCAAACAAATCTCACTACAAAAAGGAGAAGTACCTTCCCTTCCTCACAAACTGAGACCATGTAACTAATTTGACACTAGACACGGTTTAGCACATGAGTGAAAAACTGACTATAAGCAGATTTTTCACCTAATTTTCTTAAGTATCAACATCAAAAAAATAAATTACCTCCCCAATTTGTTTTTTGTTTGGATCTTAGAGGCTTTAGTGCTGACCTTTAGTGCCTTGTATCTCATCCTCATGCTCGAAGTGAACATGACTGGTGGAACTCAAAATATTTCTCCAATGAATCTAAGTATCTAATTGGGAAAGGTTTGATTCATTGAATTTTCCCATTACTCCGCATTCCAACTCCAAGAATGAAGTCTCCTTACGGACATTCCGGAAAAGGTGACTCTTTGTGAGCTAATGTTTTCCTTATTGCTCATCTATGTTTAGTTGATTTTTTTCTTTGATGAGTGGTATGGAAATGGTTTCATCCTTGTTCTCTTTCTTGTTCTTGTCCATGGCAAAATCATCCACAAAATTGGACCCCTCAACGTAAAACAAAAACATTCAATGATTTCATCTTCATCAAGAGCTTCTGAGTTTGATTCAAAAGGAATGTTGATAGAAGCAAGTTGTGTTTGAATGTTCTCTTCTATGGTAGAAGTATTTGGTTGTTGAAAGATGAATGATGATGGAGTAGTAAGGGTTGTGTTTTCCATGGGCCCTACTTTATTAATACACTCCTCTAAATCTAATAAATACCCAAGCTCTTTGTTGTCCTACCTTGCCAATGATCATCCTTCTTCCATGATGACTTCTGAATTTTCAATTTGTTCACCATGATTCACTTCCTCCTCAAACATGAAGTTTGATAACGCAAATTCATCCAATAATTCAATTTTTGGAGAGATGAAGTGGGAGAAGGGACTAAAATTTCATCCGTAACCTACTTACTACTCTAGACCTATAAAACTCAAAATTATTCCTCCATAGAATGAAGCTCCCCATGGTTGGTTGTAGCTAATGATGATGGTTTTGGTAGATCAATGCAACCTCCCAATAAATTAGTAAGCTCAAGAAATGCATGACAATAAGGGTCATTGCATTCCATTGAGATACCCTGCACACTAGGGAATTTTCCTTCCTCTTCAATCGACTTTATAACCTATGATGGATCTACAACCTATGGAAAAATGGTGCTAATATGGTTACTGCATTCAAAACACAAGGATTGGTGATCATCATATTATTTTTCATTAACTTTTTCATTTGGAAAATCATTCTTGACCACTTATTCTTGAATTCCAACTTCAACCGAAGGCTTATTCATTAGTGGCATTTGAGTAATATTGAACTTGGCAGCCCAATTTCTCAAATTCTGTATCGATTCTTCCTAGTTAGGCTCTTCTACTTTCTCTTCTTGAATTTGTTCCTCCCAAAATAGGGTTGGGAATGCAAGAGGAGGGGTGGGTTGGGATTCAACTATATTTTTCATTGTTTGTGGTGAGATAGAGGGTTCATTTTCTTACTCTTGTGGAGGGGATGGATTTTTAGAAGGGAAAAGGGTAGAAAATTTGAGATGGGATGGAAAGGTAGAAGGTGGAGAAATGGATTCCATAATGGGGGAAGCATGTACAAAGCAATAATCATGACCTTTTATTGAAAATATGTAGATAGGGAAAGAGAAATAGAAGGACTTTGAGGTAGTGGTATAAGGTGTACCCATTGACAAGGTTTTCGACATCAAGTTCAAAAATATATACCTCTTTAATCCACTTTGCAAGTTGAGGAAACATTTCAACCATGAAATCAAGCTTCTATTGAGGGTTGTAGTGTCTTGGCATAGGACCAAATCATGGAAAAGGTTTCTAAAACCAATTCGAATGCTTTCAACTGGGATGTATCCTGGTATGAACCATGCTTGCTTCCAATCTCTAATATTTTTGTACAAATTAACTTCTCAGGTGTGAGACTACCTCCAAAACATGTATATCCATGCTCGAGATAGCTACATAACTTGGAAAATGACCAAAATAATTTGAATTTGGCTCACATGGATATGCATACTACTGTTGATTTTAATTTTTAAACCCTTTTGGAGGTGTGTGAAAGTAACCTGGAGATGGATCTGAATAATATTGCTGTTGCAAGTGTGAACTCTATGATGGGAATGAAGTCATGACTAGAAAACTTCATGGATGGAAGAAAATGGATGATATGGAAAGGAAAATGGATGGAAATAAATGAAAATAAAAGGTTTCAACTGTGGGCAGATTTGGATTAGTAGAGTCACCAAATGTGTTTTGCATATGCCTCCAAAGGCTGAAATTCAAGAAGAACACACCAACTTTGTTGAAATGAAGTGGTATGGTGCTTCAAACCTATCCCACCGAGACTTCTAGAACTATTAGCATGAAAATGTAGCAACCTGGGATATGGAAATTACATATCCCTAATTTTTGCTAACATAGAGCCATTTCTCAATCTATGGGACTTGCGAGCTTGAGACGGTCCTCAGGAGAACGTCGAATTTCCTCTTGTTAATCCTACGCTAACTACTACTCCTAATGTAATAATAAAAACTAAATAAACCTATCCTAACAATTCCAAGGAGATAGTTAGAGAGAGTGTGCATAAAAATGTAAATCCTACACTACATAGATGATAACACCATAAAAGGGGGTGTTGAACAACTCACAATGCATGGAAATAGAGAAAGGTGAGCATGGAGAGGATGGAAAAGCATTACGGGAAAATATACACACAATACCACATCCCCATTAACCAAAACAAGATCCGGACATGTAATGAAAACAAAAGAATGTACAAATATAGAAATATGATGAAAGGAAAGATAAAACAACAAAATCATGTAAAGGATTGAAAACCATCACAAAACACAAGTTTTATTGCTTCTAGGATTTGTACAATACATAGAAATGTTTATAGAATACATGAGATCTAATTACATTGCCAAAAATGAAGGCTTAAAGCTCTATTCTACCCTGAAAAGAAGAAATAAAGAGAGCATCATTGCAAAAATATCCCCTTCAAAATGAGCCCTCCTTTACAATATATGGAAGGATTAGAGAAAGAGAGAGGGAAAATTCGGAAATAACATTCAACCACCAGAAAACTACCTTCAATTCCCTACAAAAGTGATGGTGTATCCTAAAAAAACCATTCATCATTGTCCTTTAGCACCTACAGGAAGAAATGTGGATCCATGTTGTCATTTAATGTTGTTTCAACTACCTAGAAGTGATGTTTTAGAATTGGGATAATTTTCTACATTTTCACCACCAAAACTCCAATAAATATTTAATTTATTTTTTCTAAGTGTAGAGGATGGATCCATGATTTCAAAGAGTCTAATTTTATGCAATTTGGCTGAGAAATGATAATATTATGGCCATTTGAGTGCAGACTATCATTTTTTATCCACTTCCAAGCTTGTCTTCTCTCTCACGGGACTGTGCATTAAATTAGTTTGCTAGGATTGATAATTTATCCCACTTTTCTCCTTCATTAAATTTTTGGTGTTTTCATATTTCTATGGAAGGAATTTTAATTTTTTTTGGGCCCCAAAGTCTTTTATTTTATCAAATTTGAAAGGGGGAAGGTGACTGTGTTTAAAAATTTGGCTAGTTAGTGGCTAGTTCAAGTGGCACTTCTCGCTACCTCACCGAGCCCCCTTTACCTATGGGGTGAGCTCCATATGTCACACAGCTGATTTTATTGCCTCTATTCCTCCACACTAGCACCGACTTGTCATGATCCCCATGTGGATTGCGGGTTCTCATTATTGGCGGGGAACTCACCTCACTCGCTGCCACGTTCCACAGTGCCTTTGTGGCCGATGATGCCACATCAAGTCTGGGTCACCTACTTGTCCCATGTGATATCAACTTCCCGTGTTCCCGCAAAGCTCCAACTTTCTTCCCGGGTACTTCACTCATTCGTATCGCTTGGTTCTTTCTCGCGCATTGGATGCGTATCTCACCTTAGGTCCACATTACATTGGGTATCCATTTATTATGGTGAAAATGGGTCTCAAAATAACTCGAGGCTCGAGTTCCATCTAAATGCCATCCACATTGGGGCTTGGGCGTTGATTTGTATTGGCTCGAAACCAACTCCTTCGCCATTTACCTAAGTCCCTAGCTTTCCCTAGCCATGATTAATACACATTAAGCTCGAAGGTGAGTTAGCCCAAGCCACTAAGTCTCTATGCCAATCAGCTTGAAAACCTTTCCTCGAGTCAAATGTTCTCGCCATGTTGACCTATGTTGAGCTCACTTTCATTCCTCCAATTAACCACTTAGCTCGACTCTCATGCATTAGAAATAGCTTGATTGAGGTAAAAACAAAGATTAGTGGGATCTTGAAGAGTCTTGGGCCATTTTCACACTTTTTACATCATCCAACCCATATTTTCATATTTTTCTAGGGACTCTAAGCATGAAGAGGTGAAGTAAGGTTTTATAAAACAATTTTTCCCACTTACTCATTTTTGGCCATTATTCATCAATTTTTACCTCTTTTGCAACAGAGA
This sequence comes from Taxus wallichiana var. yunnanensis, assembly GCA_018340775.1. Classification (NCBI taxonomy): domain Eukaryota; kingdom Viridiplantae; phylum Streptophyta; class Pinopsida; order Cupressales; family Taxaceae; genus Taxus; species Taxus wallichiana. Next base: position 267,497,318 of record CM031237.1, read on the forward strand.
CCAAGGGACGAGGAGGTTGAGATTGATTCAAATTTCATCCTTCCTTGATTTTTCCAAATTTTGTCGAGCAAGGAGTTAGAAGGAGATGATCAAAGTGTCCCAAAAGCCAATTCCCCCAATTTCACCGTTTTAACCCAAATTTGACAAAGTGTCGAGTCTTTAGAAACCTAGAGAGGAGGAAAAACTAACCTAATGACTTCAAGCTCCCCAAACTAGTTGTAATGCTCCCAAAATATGAAAATTTTCCTATATCTCTTTAGATTTCCCTATGAAGCCCTACCTAGTGATTGGGTTCATTATGCCCAAATTGTCCATTTTTTTCAGGAGGGAAAAATGGTTAAAAATAATTTCCATTTTTACTTTAGTTCTTGTATATCATGCATGCTAATTTTGGCTTGCAACCCTTAATTGTTTTTTATTCCAAGGAGAGTAAAAATTAACCATGTAATTAGAGAAAACTAGTTTTATAACTTAAGGTGTTGAGCTTCAACTCCACTTTCCTTTTCCTATATATTGTAGTGCTTATAAAAGTATTGAAAAGGATTTTGATGTAATAATGTACTGCAAGATTTTCTACAACAAGTTCCCATTAATGAGAAGAAGTATGCCTTTCCGGTCATTTTGGAGTGTCATTCTTTCAAGGTAGTTGTTCTTGTGATATTTTTCATGAATTCATTAAGTTATATGCTTAAGTTATCTGCCCCATTGCGAAAATAGGTTTTGTGTTAATTTTAGTGTGCATGCATAGTTAAACTTGTATTATGAGTCATCCCTTCACAACTTCCATTATTTTTCCTTGGAATTCATCCAAATCCCTCTAGATCGTGAAAATTCAATTTTTTTTATCAATTTTTGCGCATTCCCATATTCAAAAACTCCAACAATCTATGGTGAATCACCCCCTCTTATCATTTTTAGCTTTCATTCTAACCCTTACCCCCTTGAGTTTAGTTTAGGGATACACTGAAAGTGAACCAACCCTTTAAATCTAAAGATTCACCTCACTTTTTGGATACTGTAGCCCATGAGGTGTTTCCATGGTCTATCAACAGAAGTGAGGAAAGAGAGAAAGAAAAATCTGCCATTCCTCAAATAGGGTGCACTTCTACTAGATAACAATTTTTGGCATGCTTAGTGGGACCATGACTAATATTGATGAGTTTAAAAATTGAAGATTCAAAGAAGAACACATTTGGTGACTCGACAAGCTAATTTCATACTAGTATCGGGCTTTTAGAGCCTTTTAGAGATATTTATCAAAACAAATCTGGTTATTTTGTTGGTTCAAAAAACCTTTTTCATTTTCACCAGACCTATTTTTTCAATTTTTCCATATTTTATGAGGTTATGCAATCATGATTCCCCATTTTCAGTAGCATTATCAATCAAATCCACCTCCTTTCTACCAATATCCTTCGCTAAATCAATGTTATAACCCCGATCAAAATGGATATCCCCATGTCGCAAACCTTGATTATCAACATGGTCACCATTACAATCATTAAGATGTTTAAGAACAAGGTTATGCACAAGAATATGCAGGTTGTGTAGATTGTGTAGGTTATACACAGGAGGAAGATCTTTAAAGAAAAATATAGAGAATAGAGAAGACATATTTAGCTCTCAAGGAATGAGTTGAACAATTACAAGAATTATAGGATTATAGGCATCAAGTCGAGGAACCTGTCAATGGGATGTTCCCACTTACCTTACCCATCAAAATACAATGCCCACATACCTTCCTTATTAGCCATCAAAGCCCAATTTTTAGATTCCAAGCTTGCTTATTGTTGTTGGACCCGCTTCCCCTTCCTCACATGAAGTTTTTACACCCTTACCCTTTGTCCAAAAATTAAAAAATCAAATTAAGAATCAACCCACCCATCCTCTTTTATTCCCAAGTCCAATTCAGGAAAGTAAGGATAATAAAATCAGTCAGGAGGGGCAGCCAATTCAAAACAACATGCTGGAATTTATGACAAATCTACAAGAATGGTTTTGAAGTTTGAGTTCAAAAAGATCCCATAGTTCGAGAAAGAATACATGTAAGAGGTGGAGGTTTTAGAGCAAAAATAGACCATGATAACCAAGTAGATATCAACAATCATGAGGTTGTACCATCTTTTGGTATAGTAAATGATTTAATTTCGTTTTTTTTTATCTTCATGATGTTGATATGAATGTGTGTGATTTAAAGAATGAAAATGTTCTTATCATGCAAGAAAATATGTCCATAAGTGCTAAGAAGGAAAGAAATCTGAAAGAAGGGATTTTCAGATCCACTCTAAAGAAATATCTACAAATTACAAGTTATCATATGACGAAGAACAAAACATTTTCATCTGGAAAGCTTCTTGCTAGATAAGGATGATGATATGAAGGAAGAAAAATAGTTGCAGAATGATCAAGATGATATGATAGAATGCATAGATCCTTATCGTGCAACGTGCTTAGAAATTGATTTACTCTTAGAAGGTTGTAGAAATCCATTAATGACATCATCAGATGCTGCAACATATCAAGAGGGGCATCAAGATTGTAAGAAGGATGAATTTGAGGTTTCAAGTTGCATGGAAGATTAGAATGAGGAAGAAGAGGTTAATATCATTGTTGAATCACCAATAGTCAAAGAAATGGAACAACATTTTTCAAGAAGCAAATCAATGTTCTTATCAGTTATCGAACATCCTCAATCATGAATAAGAAGGCTAGGAAATAGATTAGATCAGAAAAATCAACTTTCTAGCCTTGAATAGACCTTGTCCAATTAGGTACTTGGCTGGTTTGGAGTAAGTTTCAACAGTACCAACAATTGTGCTTGATTTAAAGCACAAAAGAGAGTTTCACGTTCTCAAAGGTCAGCCCAGGTACCTCCTAGGATAGATTTTAGATTCGATAGAGGTATTTTTCACATTTTGGACTGATCTTTAGAACAATTTAAAGGTATGAATATTGTTTACATCTTCACCATGTGATTATATTTTCAAGTTAGTGTCATGGCCTCATTTTTTTAGAAAAGGAACCTAGTTTTCTTAGCTTGTATCAAGATTTGTTTAGATTCGATTCTTATGTGGTTAGAGTAGGGTAGGTAGGAATTCAATTAAATAAGTTCTCATGCACACTTGAAGTAGTTTTAATTTAATTAACTACATTTCATGCAAAGATCTAATTCCTTCCCAAATATTGTTCCTGTTCAAGTTTGTTTGGGAAAGGCATAATTTTTGTTTCAAGGTAGGAGTTGTTCTAGGATTTGACTCCATGCCCAATGGATGTATTAAAGCACTTAATAATTAGTTAGCGAGATAGTTGACCCCATAAAATTGACTAGAAATGTTGACATTTCTGCACATGTGTGAGAGGTCAACTCAAAAATTTATTTCTCATATTGGAGGGTTAGTTTGATGGACCTAATGGGACCATTTTGGGTCAATCATCGGAAAGGGGCACAAAATTTTCATTTTTTCTCCATTATGAACAATTTTGGGAATGGAATGCAAGAAAACTAATGGTTGTATGTGTTGTTCTAAGATGTAATGTCTTGCATATGCAACCCCTCGAGATGACGTCTTAAAAAACCATACAACAACCACTCAATCTGCTACGGGGCCTTGAAGAAGGTGAGAAATACAACATATACCAATGTGTTGAGTTTTTAAGTTCACGCCACATTATATTACTCGAGAGAATTGAAAACGAACATACCCAACTCGTTACACATTTTTTTTTCATTTATTAATAAGGAAAGTGTACATTTTCTCACACAAGCCGTAAGAAGTAACTAAAGGAAAAGATGCATATAAATGAAAAACTTAAAATATAAATGAGAGAAGGGACTCATCATTTCCAAAGGATTGGATCCCCTCTCATTTTGGCTATGTTTCAACACCATCCACTAGGTCTCATACTTGAAAAAGGAGGAAATTAGGATTTGAGCTTGGGGTTTGAACTTCACTCCATTATATTACTAGTTTCTAACTTACATGCATTCAGGAATAAATAATTCAAAGGTGAAAGGAATGTTACATTAATCATTGGAATTTTCAAAGAATGATCACCTATAGCCTAAAAGGATTTACATATTTCAGGAAATTTGCAGCCATGTAGTAAATAATCTCTTCATCCGTTCCACAAGGAGATCATATTGTAAATTTGAGTGGATACACAATATAGAAAAGGAAAGTTTCATATTTTTATAGTGCCAAGTCAATAAACTATTATAGCCATTTGAGTACATGGTACTATAAACAAATGCATGAAGAACTTATGGTATGTTGATGAAGAAAAGATAACAAAGACCAAGTTTAAAAATTCATTTTCTGAGCTATATTTACGTAAGGAAAATATTTTCAAAATGAAGAAAGTTATTTTCAAAATTAATAAAGTAACAAGAAGCTCATAGTGATACATGTGACTTTTAATAATGCATTTCGAGATACTTCAAGGAGAAGAAATGGAGCTAAAAGGTACAAGGTACAAGTTGTGGATCATCAAATAATGAATAAGGACAAATGCAATCTCCAACACATCATACATAAATTTCTCGGGCACATGAAATTTCAAACATACAAAAGCATTGGAAATCAATATTAGATTACAACATTTCCAGCATGCTCACAAGAGATTTCAAATACATATTTCAAGAACACAATGCAGATTTATTTTCACAAGTCATAAAGAATCTAGATCTATGAATATTTGAGAGTACAAATTGTAAGTTACATGTTTTTGATGTGTTTCTTGATAGCTTGAATTAAGAAAAATATGTAGGCTAAAAACTAGGTTCCAACCATGAGTTAAGAATGCAATGAATCAAACTGAGCTATGAAAGCAATCAAATTCAACAACTATACCAATCAACAATTTTGGGATTGAACATTAGGATGAGCATTGTAGTTGTTCATTTGAAGATAAAAAAGAATAAGACCATTTAAAACAATGCGATAGATCGAAACGAAATTTAATGTAATATAGACAATTCACCCAAGCCATGATAGAACTAAGTTGCATGAAGATAGAAATATATTTCAAAGATACATTTCTATGGGAGAGGTGTCAATTATTTACTTTCTGTAGACACCAAATTTTGGTATCACCCCGCATTCTCTCTCTCTCTCTCTCTCTCTCTCTCTCAGCAGACTTATCCCATTTCCCACCAAACCTACATGTTTGATTAATCAATTAATCTCATTTAAATCCCTAAACATCATTATGTGCTAATAATATCCAAATATTCCAATTAAATCACATCACCCCACTCAATCAAATCGTGTCCCCACCATCCAAATCATGAACCCCACTCAATCAAATAAAATCTATTATCTCACCCACTCATTCAAATCATGTCCCCCCACTCACCTGACTAGGGTTAATTTATCAAACCTAGTTACCCGTTAACCCCAATCTAACCTCACCTCCAAGCTGTAAATATGGGTCTCCCCCCTCTTTTAAAAGGAGGAAGAATCAGTATGAAATATCTGCTTATTGAAGTTTTTAGGAGAGGAGAAGAAAGTGCTGAATTAATTTCTGCAAGTTTAAGGTCAAGGAAAATCTTTTCCATTGTTAGAAGTTAAAGGAGAGGAGCGTTAGAGGAAGATTTAACATTGTTTGTCATTTTTTCATCCTGATGCCCATTTCATCTCCATATTAGATCACAATCTAAGTTCACTTGTCATTCCAGTTACTTAGAATTTTGTATTTCATTGTTTATGCATGATATCTACTGTTTGTCATTTATTTCTATCTTTCTAGACAAGAGGGTTGATATCCTCCAAGGGAGTTCTAGCTTCTTGAAATTGGCATTGTCTCGAGAAACCCCGTATATTGTTATCTAATCATATATGTTTATATTTTTGTAGATATTATCACAGATCCATATTATTTTATCATAGATCTATCTTCTTTGTGCCCGTAGATTCATATCCACATCTAACATTTTGAGCCCTCCATCATTTGAAGTTCTTTGGTGGTTTCAAAGTATCGGAATTCACCCACGTAAGAACAAGGTTTCATGTACAACATTTTGGCACACCAAGGGACTGGATCATAGATTTGGTCATTTCATTTGTTTTGTTCCTTTTCTCAACTTGTACAGGTGTCATGAGTATAACGGGTGTCTGGTTTCATAGTTCTCACCACTTTAGATATCGCTTGTGAAGATTTTATTTTTGACTGACTTGTTTACATGGTGTTAGTTTAGCCTCCACTAGTCCGGTATGACATTTTCATATTGTAGTCTTTCTCCGTCATGAGGTAAGTGGTTTTGTTGTTTTGAAAGGGATTGTTATATTAGTTGTTTATAATTGATATAAAGTTTTATTGTTATTTATTAAAATAATAATAATAATAATAATAATAAATAAATAAATAAATGAATGTAATATATACCTAAAAAAATAAAGGAAAAAGAAACAAATGAAAACAAAAAAAATATAATAATATTACTATTATCCCACATCTCCTTTCTACTCCCACCTCACACACATCTCAGATCTACCCCGAGCCCAACTCTCCCCACTCCTAGATCCTCATTTAACTCCATACCAAGCTCTCACCTATCTCCCTCGCCAATATCCTTACCCACCTATCCCCCTCTCCATCAAGTTGTTTCCTCAAAACTCCCATACTTGTTCCTTCTTTCCAAACCACCCATGAGCTCATACCCTACACCAACTCCCACTACCCACTTAGCTCACCATCCCTCCTCCCTAACTAAGCTACGATGACCCATCCACCACCTCTCTCCACTCCCCTCAGCTTCAACCCTTCCACCACTTCTCTCCATTCTGACTACCCTTGGTTCACCATGCACACACCAACTCCTAAGATCTCCCATCTACAACTCGGTGACCTCTCCACCAATCCCACCTCGGTTCATTCCAACATCCCTCCACTTTACCTACCTCTCAACGCATACATCCTCCAACTTGTAACTCATCCCCCACAACTCCCTTTCCTCCACTCAAGCTATCTTCAACATCCTTGAGATTCTACATCCTTGACCCCGAGCCATTCAGATCACCCACCCCATCCACCACCTCTCTCAACTCTATCTCCATTCCTCTTGGCTCACCTCACACACATTGAACCCTTACCTGTGCCACCCCCTAAACTACAATTGACTAAGCTGAGTCACTATTCCCTCACCGAGCTCCCTATCCATCCACCCTAAGCCCTTGTCTCACCCATCTTGATCTCCTACATCCAAGCTCCCAACTTTCCTCAATTCTCTCTCACTCCAATATATGTGCTAACCTCTCTCCCAAGCCCACGTCTCCTACCCTTCACCCAACATGCACCGGTCCACTTAGTCTATGACCAACATAACACCCCTAATCCACAGAGCCCACAAACCTACCCACTACCCAACTCAAATTCCTCCAAACCTATTCGCATCTCCAAACTCAGCTCTACAGACCCCTCCCTATCCATGAGCTATTGTTTCACCAAACTCCTTAATAAACTACTATTTACTTTGAGATGGACTTCTTTGTTAACATTTGGTCTTTGCCTTGCAAGAAGCTTGTCAAAGTCTGTCTTTGCAATCAGAGGGGCATAATTTTTGAAGCTAGACCCTTAACTACAAATTCTTGCATTGTATTTTACACCATCCTGACTACCTGTGACCACACGACATCCACATTTCTTTATCTTCAGTGGACACTTTTATGAAGAACATGGCATCTTGGGACAGGTTCAAATAATACGTCTTTCACACAAATAGAAATATCAAAACCAATGAAACCATCGGCCATCCCTCACTCTGTGCTAAATCTAAATATGAACATACATGTAGACTCATAAACCTCGATGCTTGGTTCTTCCAACTATTTCGATTTCGTTTTAAATCCATGCAGGATTTTTGAGAGGTGACAATAAAGTCTTTCTATAAGCGATTGGCTTACAATTCTAAGTGAATATCTTCACCTCATAATATTTCAATTTTTAATGCTTCCACCTATATCCATCTCAATTTTAAAAATCATGCAAGCTTTTTGGGTAGTGAGTGTGCAATCGTTTCATAGCAACAGGCTCACAATTCTCTACAACATAGTTTTAAACGACACAGTCATAAATAGTGCACCATAGCCAATTATAAATTTCTCATTTATATTTTCTATGATTCTCATTATGTCATCGTCCATGTGAAAATCCATTTCCATGTACGTTGTCGACTTGTCACGTCAGATTTGGCATATCCTCCCATCTCCTTAGACTTTCACGTTCACTTTTTGGTACACCAACCGACCTATCTCTGCCCTCCTTTATTCAACTAAGTCCACAACTTAGGTCCACTATTTTCACCACCCTAACCTATTTCTCCCATCTCCATTACAAATTTCAAATCAAATTGCTTTCATCCTCCCCAAAGTCTTCATTTTCAACATATCAGTCCACATTTCCCCCACCCACTTTTCGGTTCGTCCATTCCCTTTAGTCAACACACTACACTCCTAATAATTATTCCTACTTTTTTCTATCAATTTTTTTTTAATCTTATTTTTTCATCGATTAATTAGTTTTTTTTTAGGCATTTAACTCACTTCTTCCTTTACATATCCTATTTCTTCATACATTTCATTCCATCAACAAAATAAATTAAATCTATGCCACTTGTTTTGTTTATATTAGTCTAAGTCCTTTATTTTGTCCATAATACTCTCTTATTTAGAATGTCTTTTATGTATCTTGTCCTTTTCTCCTTTCAATCTCGCTTCTCTCATTAGTCTATAGATTATAGTATTCATATCATTCTTTTTACGCCAATTGTTTATATTGTGTACATTAATCTAAGATGTTGAAAGTATTTAATCATTTCAAGTTTCAATAAAATATAGCTTATCCCATGATATATAGTTTGTTTGGTCTATAATTTTTTCTATTTATCGTTCATTAATTATTTCCTAATTTAGATTACTAATCTCATAGTCTTATTTATAAAGGCACTTTATAACATCTTGCATCATTTCCACATCAACTGATTAAATTTTATTTTCTTTTGCAGGTGGACTCTACACATTTGCAACCACCAGATTGTTGAAATATAAACAAGCCTAAAATCTCTTTCACTGACCCCATTTGAAATTGTGCATGGTGCAATTTTAGGGTACCTAGACGTTCTTGGCCATTGATTGGCGCTTTAAAAATATGTCACTATCACGTGCAATCAAATCACAAGGGAAGGTGTTCTATAGGTATTCCTCATTTTCCTATTTTCTCCTTTTTGCATTGTAATTTCCCTTTTTTGAGTGATTTTCTGCATCAAAATTCACATTTCAAATTTTGTCTAAAACGAACCTCGTGCATCTTGGTTTCTCACATAACCTAAATAGGGTTTAATTTCATTACATTATCACACATTTCACGAACAAAATCAACACATTAAAACATTCCTTTCACCTGGTTCATTGATTGGGATTTGAACACCCAACAGGAAACCATTTCAGACATTTCCCTAGCCAAAACTACCTGAAACCAGCCTTAGAATTCCATTCTTTAGGCACCTTCATTATCCATTTTCTTTTTTTTCACATCTCTAAATTAATCATGATGATAAAAATATGTTGCTTGATTTGTTTTTCCAACAAAATAACATAAACAAATGTTTATCTATTTCACACCTATTGTCACTCTCTCTCAAATCAAAAAAAAACAACAATGTCCTCCACCCAATAAAATTACTTCCTCTAAGGATCTTTCCCAACAAGATTCTAAACTCAAGCTTCAATTCCATGGCTATCTCCATGGCCTCGCTTCATGAGACCATGTCATCCACAATCATTCCTATCTTAAAACTAATCCTCATATCCCTCACCAAGCCAATCTTCCTAAACCAACCACACCACCATCTCCCACTCCTCTAGAGACACTCGGGCCTCCTCCTAACCCCATATATGATTTTATATTTCAAAATCCCCCACAATCTCTCAATCCTCCCAATCTCCTCAATTGGTGGATCACATTCCACCCACATCCCTTTTTGTCAATTATATTTCATCCGCTACTAATATGCCATCCAACCATCTCAACCTCTTCACACTTACATTCCTACCCATCGTATGCTCCAACCATCTCAACCCCTTAACACTATATCCCCACTTATCATTTACCACAACAACCTACCCAACTTCAATGAAACACATCATGTCCCTATTGTTCAAATTCAGCCTATGCAACAATCTCAACCCATGACACATGTTAATCCTTACCAAACAGTTCCCCACACACCTGCACACCCACAAGTTTATCAACCACTTATCAAATGATTTCACAAACATCCCACCCGCAAGTTTATCAACCACCTTATCAAAATTCCCCAAACACCACACATCCACAAACATATCATTCACCTTATCAAGCTACATTTCATACCACACAACCAATCCAATCTCAACCTAACATCGCGTCAAATGATCCTATTCATGCTTTAATGAATCGATTGGCTGATTTAGAAACCATTACCTTGGCACCCAAGGATACATTATCCTATGAAAAATTGTAATGAACCAATTCATCCATTGGTTCCAATCAAACCCTACCCTCCTCATTGGAAACTTCCCGAGTTTACTAAGTTCAACAACAAGGAAGATCCCCAACAACATCTTTGTGCATTTAAACATGCATGTTGTCTTATTGCACATGATCATGATCTACTACTTCACACTTTCCCCATGTCTTTGTCAGTCTTGTGTTGGACTGGTACAACCATATCCCACAATATTCCATATTATCTTTCTCTCAACTCACGTAGTTGTTCTTAGAACACTTTTCAATTAACATTACACAAAACTACTATCGCTGACCTATACACCATCCAATAGTTTGATGATGAGTCCATTGCTGACTTTGTCACACGATGGCATGGCATTATAAACCAATTATCCTTCTCTCTTCCACAAACCAAACTCATTGAACTCTTCTCATGTTCATGAAAAACATATATCATCTACTTTATAAATCTAATCATTTCTGAACCTTTGACAAAGCTTTCACAATGGCTCACAAACTTGAAACCCGTGTCATTGAACAAGGTCATCTTAAACTCAGATCCCAAACCTAAAGTTGAATCTACTAAACCATCCACACATAAAACACATTTAAAAGGTGTGGCCAATGTCATGGTTAGTAATCCCTCGTCCACATCTACATCCAACACATGGCCTCAACAATGATCCCCTCAACCAACAATCAACTATACCCCCTTGGGAGAATCCTATAGCTCCATATTTGACAAATTGATGACCATAAACTCCATCCAACTTCCTCCCATACGACCCATGGAAAATTTGCAAGCCAAGCCTATTTGGTATCGAAGCCCACTATTGTAAATATCATCAAGTCAAAGGTCATGACATTGAGAAATGTCATTCCTTCAAATATTGTGTCCAAAAACTCATAAATCAAGGGGATATCCAAATCGATAGCTCCACTACTCAAACTTTACCTAATCAACCACCAACAAATCAAGCCACACCCTTTACATCTCAACTATCAAATGCTTATATGATTAACATCATTCAATCAAGATCTCATCTTATCACCAACTCCACATGTTCCTACCTTAGACATTATGCCCACTCCTTATGCAAAACCTATCACATCCACAACTATCACACCTATGTCAACTTTTACTACTTGTTCTGAACCTACACCTTCTTCTACCTTACCACATCTACATCAAATTTGAATATAACATCTACTTTATCCACTTCAATCATGCCCCAATCCACCACATCAGATTCATCCTTAACACCTATTTCAGCCCCATTGATATCCACACATATCCCTACATCTCTCACATCTATGCCTTCACCCACATCTACATCAAACACACCTATTACTACACCTACATTACTCACAACCATCCTAACTAAACTCATTTCTACCACATGTACCTTTACAACCCAACCTCCGACATCAACCCCATTAGAAAACATATCATTCTTACCCCTTAAAGCATTTATGAAGCAACCATTCCCACCTACTTCTACACTGATAATACTCCTACATTTGTTACATTACCTATAATGTCTACTCCTACTCCATCGGTTACCACATCACCCACATCTCCAAATATCCCAAATATTCCTACATCCCTATCTATCCCAACTACCCCTATATCTATCATATCAACAAATCCACCTATCCCTACCTTGACATCTTTACCTATATCCTTTGCCCATGGCCACATCACCCGGTCTATCCCAATACTCTTTACTTAATCCTTCTATCACAATGACCAAATCTTCTCGATCTAAACCCTATCAAAGATACCCTTTGAAACATCTATTGAACAAACACCTCCACCTAAATCAAATAAATATGGTTTACATTCTCCCTCTACAAAATCAACTCTTTCCATGCCAAAACCTAAACAATCCACATCTCACATAGATCTCATTAATCGCATCATACAAACACCTATTTCTCCATTAATATCCTCTTCTTGTTTTAGGAAATTTTCTCCATTAATATCCACACCACCACCATCAGATCCTCCAATTGAGATTATTATCATCCTTGCTAAGAGTAAGTCTTCTGATTAAAGTTTAAGGCTCATGGAAAACATCCCCGATAGTCCCCTTACACATCCTCATAAACATTCAAATTTTCCTCTTTTCAACAATCCAATGCCACAACATCTATTTTAGGATCAATCTCTCCATCTACGACATCTCGCAATGATCAATCCACATCCAAACAATCCAATCCTCTAAACCAAATTTGATTTGTCATCCAAGACATATAATCTACCCATCCAATGTACATCCTCACCTAAATCCCAATCCAAACAATCCAATCCTCCAACCAAATTTGATTTATCTAATTCACCCATCCAATCTATATCAATACCTAAGTTCAAGCCAAAACATCATAAGAGTTATCTTCCTCATGACACTTTGATTGGGTCCTATGCAGACATTTTTGACATTTAGTTTGAATATCTACCATCACACTTCCTCCCATTAAATATTTTAATCCCTATGGTCCAAATCCATCATGGTTCAATCCTAATTGCATTTGCACTTATCATCATACCCCGAGCCATGACATTGAACATTGTAAGGCCTTTCAAACAATCATCCACAACCTTATTGAGAAAGATGATTTCCTCATTCAAGGGAAATATCCTTCTCCATCTACATCTAATCCAATTCAGTATCCCATCCATCGGGTTTCCCATGATTCCTCCATCCACATCATCCCTTAACATCCCTCCTGCACATGACATTCCTCCTAAGGAAGGTCCTCCATTGTTCATCAATATCACTTATCTTGCCAAGACACACTTGTGGTCTCCGACCATTTATCCCATCCAAATCTAAAATAATCTCATCTAAACTATTTTGACATCCTTTAACTCCTCCACATTTAATTCATTTGGGAGAAACCTTCCCTCACCCTTGATATATCATCTATAAAACTCCCTTAACACTAGGGGACTTCACTCCTTGACATTGTTTTATTTACCTCATCCAAATTCATCCAATCTAAACTAATTCTGTCCAAATCTTCATCTCATTCTAAGTCCTCCTTTGAGGCCATGTTTTTCCTTCTATTAAAGGATATTTTTATCAAAGTCCTCCATGGCCATCATTCCTGGCCATATTTGTGCTCTCTTTTGAGGCACCATCTATTTCATCAAGTCCACATTTGTGGCCATTTTTGTCCTGCCATATTTGTGTCTCTCTTGGGGCATCATTTATTTTCATCCAAATCCACCATCGTGGTCATATTTTTGTTTCCTTAAGGACATAGTTTTATTTCCCACTTGTCTATCACATCTAATCCAAGCTATCATCTCATCTTGTCACAATTAATGTCTTTCCTCCTCGTGGTAAACCGGAGAAAAACCTCTTAATGCATTACACTTGCGACTAGTCTACTATTAGCATATCTACCAATGAGCACTTAGTCATATCTTTAGATCATTCCTCCATCATTAGTCCCCTTCCATCTGTCATTGTAATGATATGGAACTATGTGGTCTGTCATCACTTTCCTATTTGTGACCTTAAATATGGGCACCATGGCTTTGTCCATAGCATTTTCCATTATGGATAGGTTCTCCCATTTGGTGAGAACTCCATGATCATTACATCCATCACCCTCTCATTATCCTATTGCAGTCATGTAAAGGGTCCAAGGGTGTTTCTTGTACATTCATCATCCCCTCCTAAGTGGTCTACTTAGCTATTCCCATCTCTCCCCATGTGAAGCTAAAATTCATGTATGCAAAAGGTCAAAATCAAAAGTTATAAAAAAAGATTGATCCTCGAAGGATAGTTTCAAAATGAAAAAAAAAAAAAAGAAAAAGAAAAACATGCAAATCAAAGTAAAAAAAAATCAAAGAAATAGACCGATCCCTCGAAGGATGGCTATCATATATATTATTCTTTCCATCCATATTATGTATAAAGTAGACCATACCCTCGAAGGATGGCTACTATGTTATTATGACATTTGGAAGGTTTCCCACATTGATCAACCTTCCTTTTATCAACATTTTCAGAAAGCTTCTCGCATTGATCAACTTTCTTCTATTATTCTTTCCCTTTCCCAGAGCTGGGGCATAGACTTAAGGAACACCACCTTTGGAGAACCCTTCTTCCGCATACAAGTTACATCTAAAATCCTTTTGTCATGTCAACATTAGGTTTATGAGAATATTTCATCCATATTTCCCTCATGGTATTTTGGTATAACTAACTATCGTTGGTTATGTGTTAACACCTACTATTGGTTGCAAGTGCAATGCCTTGAGTGGTAACCTTTCTTGTTTATCTCCAATCTAGTTCGAAGCATGGTTTCCTATATGCCCTTGCTACAACTATGTTTCATTCATCTCATCAAGGTCATATTTTATCAAAATCACATCAAATTTCACACTATGAATTCTATATCTATCCATAATATCCATGAATGTGCTCGCAAATACACTTTTAGTTTACAGAATTCTACTTGATCTCTATTGTAGTTTGTGAATCCTACTTGAGGATCCTTCTCAAGGACAAGTTCATTATCTGTAGCTTCTTATCCCCAACATGTTCAACAATGTCTTTGATCCATTTCTCTTCACTCCCATTTCCACTCATCACCATTTGTCTCCACATCATCCTTCTCACCTTTTTGTCCCCTTTCACCACGTCGGATATCTTACTTGCCTTTCCTCTTGAGTTTCCCTTTCACTCTTCCACTTTCAGCTTTGAAATCTTACTTAATCATCCATACAACCAGAGAATCTTAGTTAAGGTATATCTTCTTCCTTGGATCCTCTCATTATAGAAGCTTCTCCACCATTTCCTCTTTCAACGGATGACAATCACCACCACAAACATATTTTCGCTCCTCCTTTTGCCTCTTGACACTCTTACATCATCACTCCCACCATGTGGGCATCCCAATTAAGGATTTCCTTACACTCTCCATCTACACTGCATATGTTCCTCCATCCACTCATGTCACACTCCTTTGTTTTCTTATTATCACCTTGTTATCATCTCCTTTCATCTCTTGTTCCATTTTGATATACACCACTCAATATTTTCATCATTCTTCTTCTTCTTCGGCTTGGCGATCCTACTTAACCATCCCGTTGCATGGAAATCTTACTTAAGAGTTCCTCTTAAGAATGGTTTTCCATCTGAACCTTCCACATCCCATCATATTTCCTCATCTTTTGTCTCCCTCTCATCATAATCATTTTCTCCAACCAACCATTCCACACCTATACCCAATACAATGTTGTCTTTCTCCTTCCATATCATCACTGCCGGTTTGGTGATCTTACTTAACTCCTCCTACGTGTCCTATGGTGATCTTACTTAAGAGTCCCTCTTAAGGATGATATGTCATCTTGCACTTTCCCACCACTCCACATTCTCACCATCCACATTTTCTCATCATTCCCCATCATCACATCCTCTCACCTCCTCTTCCATTCTCAAACACCACTTCCTACTTGCCCCCTTTTCATCTCCATCATCCCTTGCTTGGTAATCTTACTTAACCATTGCTTCCCCATTCATTTCATGTCTTGTTTCTTCATCTTTCTCTCATTCATTCTCATCCACTACATCGTCCTCTCCTCGCCTTCATCTTCACACACATTGTTATCCCTCCTTTCTTTACTCTTTCCACTCCATCTTCTAGAGTTCTCCCACATATCTACCCCCATACTTACCATCATTGTCATTGATCATCTCCTAACATTATTTCATCATCATCTTTGTTTCCATGCTAATAATTATCGGTGGAATTCTCCTAAAAATCACTCATCCCCATTCTGCACATAGCCTTGTTCCTTCTCTTTGACCTCCTCCATTCTATCTTCATTCCTTCCTTCCTCTGTGCCCTCTGATCATTATCGGGGACTTCTCCTAACGTCCTTTCATTGGCATTCCCTCTTCCATTCCTCATTTACTTTTCCCCTCTTCTCACCTTTTGTCCCATCCTTCCCTACCGATCATTATCGGTGGATTTCTCCTAACATCCATTCATTGGCATTGCCTCTCCTATCCTTCCTCTCTTTTTCTTCGCCACCTCTCCATCTTCCATTCTTCCTTGCCAATTTCTTCATTGTCTTCATCATACACCCTCTCTCTATTTTCTCATCATCAACTTATCCTCATCTCACACATCTCCACATCTTTTCCAATCTGTGTCATTCCTCCCCTCCAACTTCTCTTTACATTCCTTATGCTACTCACTCTTTATCAAATATATTTCCATTCTTGCTTCCCTTCCTTCTGCATAATTTTCTCCATTGTCCTCTCCTCCTTTTTGATCCTCATCTTATTTTACTTCCTCTATATCATCTTCTTCCCCATCTTACCTTGCGCTTCTTTCTTACTTCCCCATCGATAACCTGACTCTTTAGCATTGTCCCATATTTTTTATCATCCCACCATCCACATGCATTTCCATGTGGTCAGTTCCATATTCTTTGCCTTGGATTTCCTCACTATGATCTAGTTCCTTCAATTTTATTTTCTCTATCATCTCTTTCATTTTCCATTACCTCTCTACCTTCATCTGCTTCACCCTCCTTCATGCCTTTCATTTTAAATAACTCTCTCCCTTTTTCATAATTTCACCCTCTCTCTTGTCATTTTAATTTTCTTATATTCTCTTTCTTTTCCTTCATCATTTCCTCCTTCCTCTATAATCCTTCTTTGTTATCTTCTTCCTCCTCTTTCATTCCTTCTTTTCTCCTCCTCCATCTTCATCCCTCTATTTCCATACCCTTTTCACCTTCACCTTCGACCTTTCTTTCTCTTCTCATAATCAACCACTCTTCCTTTCCATTCCTTTTTCTTTCTCATTACATCCTTCAACACATCCTCACACCTAGCATTCACAATCAATTTGATGTTTCTCCATTTATGCACTAACACTTATCCTTTCATTACATCCCATTCTCATTCTTCTTCTCTACAAAGCATTGACCTCTTATCTTTTTGAGAACTCTGTCACATATTTTATCTTCATCAGTCCTCTCGTAGGGGCATCATCATATCCATTTCTAAGAATTTCTTCCCATGGTATTTTGTCTTTGAGGATACCACAATAACCATCACCTATCACCTTTTTCCTTCGCACAATGCCTACTCTACTTTTTTCTTGGAAAACATTGATCGTAATATTTCCCCATTTCCATGAATCAAAATTTGTTCTACTTTCTTCTCCTAGTATTTTCTTGTCAATGACATACATTCCTTATAAAACATGTATTCAAAATCATATTTACCCTCCCTCTTGGAGCATTTTATCTCACCCTTCTATCCTATCTGCTCATCATGTCCACATTTATGATTACATTCATTCCCCTTGGGGAATTTTATTTACATATCCACCTTTTATATCATTGAGCCCTGTTGGGGCATCATTATTTTCATCCTCTTGTCCCTTTTTGTGGATGCATGATTTTTTTCACTCGATTCCTCGTGTACGAAGGATTTCACATACTCTTCACATTTAGTTGCACATATTTTGATGTTTTCCTATGACCCATTGGTCATCACAATTTACATCCATACTGCAAGTGGTCTCCACCCACTCATTGGTCCATAGAACGTTGTCGCCCATCTCTCGTTGAGACCACAATTTTCCTCTACCGATGTGATATTGGAGTCACCACCATATTTTTCATTATTATTGTGATCCTTTTTCCTAGGGCATCTTGCCTTTGGTCATGTTTTTTATCCCCATCCCTTTTACGAACACATGATTTCATCTAACCCTTTTTTTTTTGTCTCATGGCTTGCTATCACAAACCACTCAACAAAAGGGGAAAATGTAGACACCAAATTTTGGTATCACCCCACATTTTCTCTCTCTCTCTCTCTCAACAGACTTATCCATTTCCCACCAAACCTACATGTTTATTAATCAATTAATCTCCTTTAAATCCTTAAACATCATTATGTGCTAATAATATCCAAATATTCCAATTAAATCACATCACCCCACTCAATCAAATCATGTCCCCCACCATCCAAATCATGAACCCCACTCAATCAAATCAAATCTATTATCTCACCCACTCTATCAAATCATGTCCCCCACTCACCTGACCAAGGTTAATTTATCAAACCTTGGTTACCTGTTAACCCCAATCTAACCTCACCTCCAAGCTATAAATATGGGTCTTCCCCCTCTTTCAAAAGGAGGAAGAATCAATATGAAATCTCTGCTTATTGAAGTTTTTAGGAGAGGAGAAGAAAGTGCTGAATTAAGTTCTGCAAGTTTGAGGTTAAGGAAAATATTTGCCATTGTTAGAAGTTAGAGGTGAGGAGTGTTGGAGAAGATTTGACATTTTTTGTCATCTTCCATCCTGATGCCCATTTCATCTCCATATTAGAGAACTAAGCAAGTTACTTGGAATTTTTTTGTATTGTTTCTACATGATATCTATTATTCATCATTTATTGCTATGTTTCTAGACATGGGGTTGATATCCTCCAAGGGAGTTCATAGCCTCTTGGAACCGACATTTTCTGGGAACCCCCACATATTTTATCTAATCACATATGTTTTATTTTTCTAGATATTATCATAGATCTATCTTTTTTGCGCCCATAGATTCATATCCACATCTAAGGTCCTAAGCCCTCCATCATTTGAAGTTTCGGTGGCTTAAGCCCATTCACCTGCATTAGAATAAGGTTTCCTATACAACACTTTCATAAAGACAACAACTACTCATTGCAGATCACAATTCTTCCTTAGATGCTTTCATATTATATAGTTGAAGAAAAAGGAAGTAAGAATTTCTTATTTTAGATATAGTCACCCAAGACACAAAAGGGAAATTTAAGTTGCAACCAAGTTACTTCAACACCAAATTTGAGTAGCAATAAAAAATTCATTTCTAGTCGAAATAGTAACACAAAGCTAACATCAATACACTAATTTTATGTTGAACTCACACTAAACCGAGCTACACAACAACTCATGGTGACTCTACAGGAAGAGTAGGAAAGTATTAAAAAGTCATAAGGAAAATAGTGAGCTATTGGGGTTTTATGGAAAAGCACAAAAAAAAAAAACAACTTGAATGGTTAAAATGGACTAAATGACTACAATGCATAGTAAACATTTAGCTCACAGGATAGACAACACAAGCTTGAAATGCTCAAAACCTTCTAAAATGGAGACCATATAAGGGAACCAACATCGATCCTATAATACTAACCTAGTGGTGAGATCATTCAAAGCTGATAAAAGGGTTTCCAGCTCGACATGGAGCTCTCTATGACAGAACACGTGTGCAAAAATGCCAAGGAAAAATAATGGCATCTAGGTCTGGGAGATGTGACTCACAAACGATAAATAGACATAATGTATATCTTGACCTGTGTCATGAATTGAAAGTTATAACAAAAATCTATAATGGTGATGCTACCCAGGTCACTAATGAAAACAATGTTAACACAAAGAGAAGGATGAGTCATTAAGCTAATGATATTGGTAAAAGAAAAAATAAGTGCAAACCAAACACCTCAATTATTCACAACAAACAAATGGTGAGTTTTCAAACTAACATACACCAGGGGTTTAATTCAATAAGCTCGAACTTGAATAATAAATTTATAGTAAAATACAATATACCTATTCTAAAATCCATTCACAAATCTTTGTGAATCGATGGGATCTTCAAGACTTGGCTTCACAGGTATAAGAAAAAATAACCACATTTCTTACCTCTATAAAGCATTGAGTCAACTCAACACAACAACAAGAAGTCGAGCTCTACAACATCCAAAAAGAGCTCTAGTTGAGCTATACCGATAGATGAAAACCTCCTAAGCAACAAAAATGCTCATATTATGAAGGGGCCATAGCAAAGTAATAGAAATAAAAAAAGGTTTTAAACAAATAGAAGGGTTTGAATCTCACCCATGATGGCCGTAGACACCAAAATTGTGTCACACTCCCTTGGTCCATCGATAAATAAATACCTTGAACACATCCACCTAGCCATGGCCCTTTCACCCCACTATAATATTAATTTAATTATTTAAATTAAATTAATTCATTATCCTCATAATATTTATTATTTAATTACCCTAATTAGGATAATGCCCACATATCCACCTCACCTAGACACCTCATCAAGCCACCTCACCCTAAGACCTATTCTTAGTAAGTTGTCATAACTAACTAAGACCTACCCAAACCCTAAAAATCAATGCCTACATTCCCTCTAACCACATTCCCACCCGTTAGAAGGAAGCTTCCATGCTAATCCGTGGGGTAAAATGAAACGAGATCCTAGAAAATCAAGGGGATCTGCCTAGTTTAGTAAACCTAGGAAATCCTGCCCTAACCAATGTCGGTTACCCTTAACCACCACCGGTTAAGTCAAAACCATTGTCGGTTACCATTTAATCCCAAAAACAACCTATTTCAGTTGTTAGCACATTTCGAGAGATAATCACATCTTTTGAGAACAAGTGACAACACCGAGCCTGCATACAAGCAAAACCAGTGTTAGTATACACATCAAAACATCCATAGCCAGTAATAGAAGCAATCACATGACCATTTTCCTTCACGGGAGCATCCGGAGAAGCACCAACACTACACCAAGTTCATTCGATTTGATCACCCGCCATTACCAACCAGGCATCAAGTTTGTACAAATAGTAAGTTTTGTTAACTAGCACTTATCCATTCATCATTTGCTAGATCCTTTTACATTTATTATTTAGCTTTTGCTCTCATTTCCATTCCCCATCATCTACCTCCATGAAAACATGAAAATATTTCTATCCATACCCTTGCACTACCCATACCTAGATCTTAATCATTCATATGCATATCCAGGATCCACATAAACCTTACCTTTGCCCTTCCTTTTCAGTCTAGCCTCAGATCTATCACCCAACCAAGTTTTTATTGAGTTTCCTATACCTCAACCATACCGACGCCAGTTACCCACAACCATCGCTAGTTAACCTAAACCGACACCGGTCATACTAGACCGACATTGGTCTCTGTGTCTTTTACCAGGAATTAAGAACAAAGTTTCTAAACCTCCACCAAATACCCAAAACCACCTAGAACCTTACCCTGACCAATACCAACACCTTGACAATGACCTTGACCTTCAGATTCAATCATATCTTAGCTGTTATGAATGAATTTACTTATTGTAGATGAATGAGATACCTAAATCATTTTAACTATAGTAGGATTTCCATTGTTATCAGCATTAAGTTGTTTTAAATAGTGGATTGACAGCCGTCTAGGAAGTATCACACTTCCTAGATCTAGCATATGCTAGGTAGTCCACTACATATATTGTTTAACTTTTATTTGGTGGTATTATTTTCCATTCCAGGTAGTTCCTCCAAGAAAAAAGGAAGCTCTCACGATCAGCTATGGATTCAGAATTCATATGCGCGCAACAACCTACAACCAAAATTTTAATAGGTATTCCTCCTAACCCATTACCCTTATTTGTTTCATCAACATTTGAAGAAATTATCTAGAATCAGGTGAAACATTTTGGCACGCCTGGTGGGACCCATTCGGGTTCTTTGCATTCTTTCATTTCTAGGTGAAAACATTGTATGTTTGTTTCTTTTCTAAAAGTTCTTACATTAAACTTTCTCCCCTAGAATATTATTCTCTTCTATTGTCTAAAATAAATCATATTTTGGTGCTTAAAATGAACATTTCTTCCCTTTCATTAGTATCGCATTAGTGAAAGAGCATCCCTTCTCCTGTTCATCTATTTTTGGCATCGAATTCTACATTTTGATTTGGGTTTAAAAATCATTGCATTTCATTCTTCTTTTCAACTTTAGTTCACATTAATTGAGGGCAACCTATATGATGGAAGTCATTCCCAACCGATGGTTTGAAAAAAATCGTAGGAAAGAACTTCCTTTCTTTTTCTCTCTCTCGAGTCTTACACAAATAACACAAATTTAAAATATATACACATTCTTAAACAACATCTCACCGGAAGAAGTGTAGGTGATCACACGATCATGGCATAGTGGGCACCCTACTGGTTATCTCTATCCAGTACCCCATTAGAGGATGGCCCGCCCCACTATAACATACCTGAAACCTCTCCTTGTAGATCTCCTTCTTTGTAGGAAGCCATCCTCACCAAAAAACTCTATTCTACAGTTCATGAGTCAGTCCTTAAAATAACATAAGCTAAACAAACATAATAGAAAAGGAACTCTTAGGATCGTATTTTTCTTAGTGTTTCTACTTGGCTTGTGTTTTGAGGTGAGAGGTCACGCTCTTCATTTTTCTTATTTCTCCTTGCACGCTCCTCATCACAGTTGGTGTATTCCAGCTTCATCTGAGTGTTCCTAGACCATATTCTCATCATTCTCAAGATTCTGGGTTTGATTCCACATTAATTTTAACTCAAAACCACATTTTTCTTCATCATTATTTTAATTTCACAAGAATGCGGTTTCGGTCAGCGACCGTCATTGGTTACACCCAACCAACATTAATTCACTATTCTTTTGGTTAACCTACCCAAAAGGACACCTATTCACCTTCTTTAGCTGTTCAGAGTCTCTATCACTCTTATCATATCCATTGACCTGAAAAGTTCCCTCAACATTTTACATACCTAGAAAATTTGGCCTTATACCTTGTTTTTGACCAACTATCCACTTTCCATGTGATTGATTGCAACGATTTATTACTGGTGGCGTTAGTGTAACCTAACCAACATCAGTTAGCCTATGTCATTTTCCAATTGAAATTTTAACCCCAATTCACCTACCACCACCTATTTATCCTACATGTGCTGTATTTTTGTGTCATTTACAGAAAGTAGTCTTACCACGTTAGTACTTGTTCACATGGTACTGACATGTCGGCAAGCAAGCACCCTCATATTCCATACAAGTTGTCAACGACTCCCACCTATCTCTTCACCACCTTCCATTTTAAAACAAGCCATAGAACCTATCCAACCTATCTCTATCGCTACAGAGATGAGGAATTCACATGATTCCTTGACCAAAATCTTACCGCCTTGCGGTTTTACCTTTCCCACTGATATGCCTCGGGTTGGTTGATATACGACATGCCCATATCTATCTCCCCAACTCTCATTCCCACTCCTGTGTCAACCCCATCTAGCTCCACACCGCTTTCTGCATCTACCTTACCCCTAGTCATTTCACAGCTAAGCCCTATACCCGCTTATGGTCGATGCATCTGCTACCTACGTTGCACCCCCACATCCACTATACCTTCACCAACCACCTAGAACACAACCTCATCTCGCCCCTATTGTCTCACATATACCTGTAGCTACACAACCACCCCGGTGTTGGTGACCCCTACCCCTTTTCAAAACATCATCCTTTCTATTCCACAATCTTTAGCCCCCATTGCCACTAGGGTCACCATGACCCTTCCACCTCCATATACATACTATCAAGCAACCTCTGTTTCATCTATTATTCACTCTGGGTACGTACCCCCTATTTCATTGCCTTCTTCTCAATCTACCTATATGGTAGCACCATATACTGGAATTCCACCCCGTTATATGCCCAACACCAACCCTCTTATGCTACAGGAGTCACCCATCCATCACAACCTACCAACGACCTAATTAAGTTAATGATGGACAAGATGCAGACATTGGAGGCATCGGTTTCTAGCTCCCGCAACACTCTCACCTACAATGAGATTCATAATGAGCCTATACATCAATCCATTCCTATCCATTCATATCACATGCATTGGAAAATGCCTAAATTCAACCATTTCAATTACAAAGAAGGCCCGTAACAAAATTTGGGGTCTTTCAAACACGGGTGTTATCTGATCGCCCATGATGATGCTTTGCTCCCAAGGACCTTTCCCATGTCTCTGAATATACCCATGTTAGATTGGTATAGTGGGTTTCCTAGACACTCTATATTCTCATTTAATCAGGTAGCCCAAGCCTTCTTGGATCACTTCTCCATTAATATCATTAAGAAGGTTACCATGACTGACCTATACTCTACGCATCAGTATGATGATGAATCTATCACATATTTTATTGCTCGTTGGTGTAGCCTGATCAATCAACTCACATTCTAACTACCACAAACTGAACTCATTGAACACTTCATGTGGGATTGTGTTAGGCATATCTCACCGACCCTATAGGTTCAAACCTTCCGAACCTTCAATGAAGCATTCACCATGGCACGAAAGCTAGAGATTTAGGGTATTGAAGAGAAGAAAATCCAATTACACAATAAGAACTCATCATTCAAGTCAAATAATACCTATTCTTCAAAACCACAGAACAATTATTCAAAGGATAAGGGGACCGCTAATGCAGTGGTACTTAAAGCCAGCCTAGCTCATCCATCAAATCTGGCTAGCGCCTCATCTAATCTCTCACCCATTCAGACTTTTCAATTCAAGACAGAACAACGGAAATATACCCCAATTGGGGAACCTTATTCTTCTATCTTGGAGAAGCTCATCAAAGTTGGGGCCATCACCCTTCCTCTCGTGAAACCACACACTAGTTTTGACCCTGCTTGCCCCACACCCACATGGTATAAAGAGCACGACTTCTACAACTACCATCGAGTAAAGGGTCATAGTGATGGAAATTACATCACCTTCAAAAACATTATCCAAGAAATGCTTGAGAAAGGTGAGCTAACCTTGGATAATCCTAATGCACCTGCCAATCAGAACCTACATATCTTCAAGAAACCCTTTCCTAATCATGCCCCTTCTTCTGATCAAACTAGAGAGACTTCAACTCATGATAGCCATACCCGTGAGGTCCATGCTATTTTTAGTGATACACCTGATGCTGCCCAATTACCTCATATTCCTTCCATAGAGGAAATTCTAGCCCGAAGTCCTCCTTCTGCATTGGAACCCACCTCACCTATTCCTCCACCCATAGAGGAACACCTTTCACCTCCATCACCCATGGAGGAGCCTTCATTAATATCAAGACTATTTCACCTTTGGCTTCTCCACCTAGGGAACTATCACCCACAATACTTCTTTAGTCCATGGAGGATACTTGTTTATCTCCTCCACCCATAGAGGAGCACCCGTCATCTACCCCACCTACAGAGGAGCACCCGTCATCTACCCCACCTATAGAGGAGCACCCATCATCTAGCTCACCCTGAGAGGATCACCCATCATCTCTCCCACCTATAGAGGATCAT
The DNA here is from genome assembly GCA_018340775.1 of Taxus wallichiana var. yunnanensis. Classification (NCBI taxonomy): domain Eukaryota; kingdom Viridiplantae; phylum Streptophyta; class Pinopsida; order Cupressales; family Taxaceae; genus Taxus; species Taxus wallichiana. Next base: position 267,523,006 of record CM031237.1, read on the forward strand.
CCATTAGCTCCTCCACCCATCAAAGATCCAATAGATGTCTTTTTACTTTTAGGTGACCACTCCCCATCGGTTACCCAAGATCCTACTAGCCTACTTTTGGCTGTCTTACCCACATAAGCCGATGCTAGCAAATTCCCTGTTCCTAAGACAAATTTTACAGGAATTGCCATTAGGTACTCATCAACCTTGCCTATAGCCATGTCATTCTCATGCTTAGGAAATCCCTTAGATTATGTGGATAGAGCCTTACTTTGGGGGCACCTTCTACTTCCTGTCTCAACGTAAATGCAGATGTAATTTGCTAACACTTCCACTATCTACCCAAAGATATTTCAGCCAATTGAACCAAGCACAACCACTTCTATCGCAACTTCTTCCGGGACACCCAACATAGCTCAACACACACCCTTACCCATAACCCAACATACGGCTAAATCTAGACTCACACCTACATCATCTTCCTCGAATAAACCTATTACTACCTTAGGGGTCACCCCAACCACTAGCCTTATTCATCCACCTATCAAACTAGATTTAGCTACATCCTCCAAAGTCAACACCAAACCTACTCCAGTACCCAAACATAAGAACCAAGCCCATAGAACTCATACCCCAGCTGCGCCAATCACACCTTCATCACCTTCACCCTTTCTATCCATCTTAGGACCTCAACCTCTAGCATGGTTAAGAAACCTCCACTCGTCAAGAAACCAATAATGAACATCCCATTCCTTCCTTGCAAACCTATAACATACCCAAGCACCCAACATAACTTACACCCACGCTGCAAAGCATCTTTACCACCCATTTCTCCAATACCATCGATTACTTCTTCACTATCCACTAAAATTCAGTCTTTGTCCCTCACACCATTGCTTGACTGCGTAATCTACCTTCACAAGACACCTTTGTTATCCTTATGAGTTACTCACCCTCTTCCCCATCCACTCTTTCCTCTAGATCTCGTACATCCATATCACCTTTACCTAAGAAGGTGTAACCCAAAGACAAAAATCCGCTACCCTCCAATAAGGTAGTCAAAACAACCACACACTCTCCTACCAGTTCATCTACCATACCCCTACCCAAGCAAACATGACCAACACCCAAGACCACACCAGCACCCAAAACCATAGCTCAACCCACTCCCCCTCTTGCAAAGATCATTCCTCAACAATCAGCCACACCTACGCCCAAACCCACTTTCACTTCCCATTGCAACCTACTACTTGAGGTCAAATGCTAAAATATTAGACAATCAGTAGACACCAAATTTTGGTCTTACGACGCCCGTGCCCCGCATCTCATCTCGCAACCTAACCCTACCTCACCACCTAAACCTTACACACCTAATTATTTATTAATTATCTTATAATTAATAAATCCACATCTCCAACCCTGCCACCTCACCTCGCCACCTCACCATGACCTAGCCCTAACCCTAAACTAACCCAATTAAGATCTATGACTTGGTCCGACTCCACACCCATGACTCATCACCCCTCACTTGCACCAAAATGAACCTAATAATGACTTGACCAAGCCCACAACTGACCCCTCGGGAGAAAAGGAGGGAAAGTTGGCTATTTTACTAAAAATAGCCAACTTTGACCTAACCGACATCGGTCCCTACTCGACTGGCGTCGGTTACGTAACTGCCATCGGTTCCCTGTAAATGACCTCCCCCAACCAAAACCAAAGGATCCGAATTCATTTGCAAGAGAGAGACAAGTGAGAGAGAGAAGAGGTTGCAGAGAGGAGTATTGAGCCCAAGACTATAACTGAGCAACTAGATCACTGTCACACTCATACAAGCATTGGGAGAGTCAGAGGATAGCTTCATCAGCTCACTTTCAATTGCCAGATCATCCTAATGAGCCTTGCCTTCGCCACTTTGCATTCTTGGACTCAGTATTCGCATCGAAACTAGTAAGTAGTCTCTTTTTTACCTTGTATGCTTCTAGACACTACTTTGCAAACTTTTGATTCATAGTGATTATAAGCTCACCTGGATCTACCACCCAAGAGCACCCTACACCTAACCTTCATTCATCCATCTCTATATTACCCCAAAGACAACTTTCTCACTCTCTCGAGTCTTCTATCACCCTACTACTCCTCTCAACCATCTACCAACCTTCTAAACCCCATAACCACCTTACAACCAACCTCCATGTAAAATCCCTAAATCATCTTTGCTTCTATCGATATCGGTTATCCCCTACCGGGTACCGGTTTTATAACCGTGGTCGATTATCCGTGACTAGCATCGGCACATGTGACTTACACCAAAAACCAACCTTTCACCTATTTACCTCCAAACAATCTCATATCCAACCTTGTCTATCCTCAGAACTTGATCTCGAATGTATCAATAACCAATGACCAAACAAACAACATGACATTTTATTATTGGTAGCTTAGTCTCTATTGCTTTCAAGAACGAGGTACCTAAATCATGATTTCACAATAGCTTCTTTATTATCATTTGCAGTAATTTGTATTAAAAGGGAACCTCACCACCTTCAAAGGAAGTCTAATATTTCTGGGCCCAAGGCAATTCGCTCACTTATTGTTTAACGAAAATTTGGTGGTCTTGCATTCTTATTTACAGTAGTCCTTCCTAGACAAAAGGAGCTCTTCACAATCGGTCTAATATCTCTACGGATGCGTTCACACCTTCCCAACACTCAATGTGTATTCCTCCTAGCCCTAACCTCCTATATCTGTTTCTCAAGAGAATGAAAAGATAGAAATAAATCTATTCGGAACAAAAATTATGTGCGAAACATTTTGGCACACCCGGTGGGACCCTTCTCGGGTTTCTTTCTTTCTTGCTTGTTTTCATATAGGGAGCACACTTGTTGTTTCTTTCTTCTAAATATTCACAAAATATTTTGTCCTTTTGGTAAAAGAACTTGTCTTTCTTTCACATCTTTGCATTAGTGAAAGTCATCTTCTTAACCTCTTCTCTTTCATTTCTTCATCGAATATCATTTTTGATTTGGGTTTAAAACACGTGCATCACATTATTGCTTGTTTTTAATTCTAGTGAACGTAGATTAAGTAATGTGAGGTCATACACGTGGGAGTGATATCCATGGTATTGATGAGAAATTAATCTTACTCTTACCGCACAACACATACCAATTCACATAATAATCTACACAACATCTCAAACATCCCCTTCCCGTGGTATTCTCCTCGGCCGATTGAGGTAGCCTTACAAGCCAACAAACTTGACATCTCCTTAGGTATTTTGTTTAGGATTGACATCATCTTGCATCTAAAGTATAAGCACAAAGTGATTAAAACTAATCCTAGGGTTAGAATCTTGATTTGCTTGTGTATCTTGCTTGTTTTTAGTTGTTTCTCTCATATACCCTATCTCTATCTCGGTGATCACTTCAGATAGTTTGGTGGGTATACTAAGCCTTGTTATCCCCAAACCAGCAACCTCTTACATTCTCTCTTTGCCTTCATAGTGACCAACACAGTCCTCTTCTACCGACATCGATTACACTGACCGACGCCGACTACCGTTTGACCGACATCGGTTACCAGACCGATATCGGTTACTGTGTTTCACAGTTCCTGACAAACCAACAACCTACCAATTCCAACATTTTGTTGTTGTTTCTATTCCTGATTGACTAATTCCTATTGTATCCTCTTGTCCATGGTTGTTATCACCTGGCAATAAGCCGCAACCATGGTTTCACATGCTTCTTCTATGTCTTTTCCTAAGTCACCAACCTATGGGGAATCCTACAGACACCAGTGCTTTTCCCAAGATCCCTGTAGGAGATCCGGACTTTGCCAAATTTTTGGATGCTAATCCTAGTGCCGTATAGTATTATTTGTCTCATACCCCTGACCGTACACCCGACAGTCAGCTCCTCTTTGGTATGCCTATTAGTATAGCCGCTCACTTAGCCCCTTCCCCACCTAATAACTCTGCCTCACCGTCTTCATCCTTAGCCCCGTCTCCCAGCTCAGTGGCTTCGGTGGTTCATACTACACCAATTGGCCTTCCTTTGGTTAATCTAGGGCCCCACATATCACTACCGTCCACTACCCCTACCTCATCTCTCCCGCAGATTGCCTCTTTCATAACTCACTCTCTACCATCTATCCACACGAGCTTTCCCTCTCAGGCTCCGCCCACCTTTTCATTTCCGCAGACTCATCCAGTGGCCTCAACATCTTATATAGGACACCCTTATTCGGCTGCCCCAACACATTCATCATTGTTACCTTATCAACATTCAACCCCACCATTGTCTAGTAGCGGCTCTTGGCCCAATCCTCCTCCGTTTACGATGACACACCATCATCTAACCCAACCAATGATTTAATCAAATAGATGATGGACAAGATGCAAAATCTTGAGGCTTATGTTTCAAGAAGTGTAACACCACGACATACGAGCAAGTTTTTCAGAGCATATTCATCCTTCTCGTCCCCCTTCATACATATCCTCCTCAATGGGAATTACTGAAATTTACTCACTTTAGTAGTAAGGAGTACCTCAACAACACTTGCAATCATTTAGACATTCTCGCTATCCGATTGCTCATGATGATGCCTTACTACTCCATACCTTCCCCATGTCCTTATCAAGACTGCGCTTGAGTGGTACAAAGGTTTCATCCTCAAGACTCAATCTTCTCCTTTAACCGAGTTAGCCCAATCTTTCTTGGATCACTTCTCCATCAATATTGCCAAGAAAGTATCCATTATCGACTTCTATGTCATCCGACAATTTGAAGACGAAGTCTATCATGATTTCGTTGGACGATGGCGGGGCCTCATCAACCAACTTACTTATGTCTTACCTCGATCGAGCTCATTGAACTCTTTATGCGGGCCTGCGCTTAAACACATTTCTCCCACCCTCAAAATTCAAACTTTCCACACCTTTGATGAGGTTTTTACTATGGCTCGAAAACTAGAGATTCGAGCCTTAGAGGAGGAGAAATTGAAGTTGCGCAACAAAAACTCAAATTTTGAACCCAAGACTCCACCAACAAACCCAACACCACCAACTCTCATGCATCGGCTACTTTGAAATCAAAAGGAGCCGTACATGCGGTGACGGTCAAATCTCAAGCACCATCTAATACCCAGCCGAAACCCACCTATAGGTATAAAGCCGAGCCCATCAAGTACACTCCCTTGGGAGAAACTTATGATGTGATCTTGGACAAATTGCTTAAAGTAGGAGCTATCACCTTGCCTCCTATTAAACCTCACTCCGGGTTTGATTCCACCCGCGCTATACCTTCTTGGTATAAAGAAAATGACTTCTGTAACTTCCATCGCGTGAAGGGACACAGCCACGAAAACTGCAAGATGTTGAAAAACATAGTGCAGGAAATGGTTGATGCAGGGGATATAACCCTCGATAATCCTAATGCCCCTACTAATCAAAATTTAAAAATCTTCAACAAACCATTTCCAAACCATTCATCTAACAGTAACACAAACCTCAGCCGAGGAGAAGAGTGTGCATGAGATCCATGTAGTTTTCAACTCCCAACCAAGGGCTTCCATCGAGGAAATTTTGAATTGAGCCTCTTCACCAACGCAGGGGTCCTCGCCCCCTTCTCCTTCATCAGGACAAGAGGACAACCCCGCTATTCCTTTACCCATAAAGGAATCAACTACCCAGAGTTCTCTTCTCACAGAAGAGCCTTCTTACACCACATCCTTGTAAGACTGTGAGCGAGATGTTATCCAACCTATCTATTTCCCAAACATCTCCTTCCACCACTCTTGCTGCAAAAGAAGAAGGATCGCCACTTTTTCTATCATCCTTAGAGGAGAAACCCCTCGAGCCTACATCACCAAACTCCTTAACCATGACGGATCCTCTAGAACATGCCCTCCTCCCTATCAGTTCTTCATCACCTAAATCTTTCCAGCGACCGGTTGACCTCTTAACACCCATTGATACAGTACCTCATTCACCCCCTGTATCACACCCACAGTGGACCAAAATCACAGCCCACTTCTCTTCCATACCAAAATTCTCGTCCACACGTGAATATTTTCATCCCCCAGAAGATAGACAAGTCTTATGGGAACGTTTGAGTACACCATGCTCTACTCAAATGCAGATGACTAATCCAGACACCTCTACCATATACCCGAAGTTTTTACAAAAGCTCAAAATGCCTATGTCCTCACCTTCACCCCCCTCATCTCTACCGAATACCTCATCTAGCTCTATCAACCTAAACAAACCTTCCCTACACTTGGGACTTCACCAATACCACTGACGCACCCACCTAAACAGATTAGATTTATCCAAAATAAAGCCGTCAATCCACCTGGAGAGCGGACTCCAATCTCCTTGAGTCAAATCTATGCCTTCGCCACAACTAAAACCCTCACCCCCGATCACACTGCAGATGAAGGCATGGTTTCAACCCTCACCATCACACCTACCTTCTATATTGGGGCCTCACCCCTCCACCTTGCCTCAATACACCATGCCTCCCATGTCTTCTTTAACACGACTTGCACCTTCTACACCCATACAGAAATCCACGGGCATCTCAACACTGTCGCCCCAAGTATCCTGCCTACCTACCAACCCTAAGCAAACTCGATCATCGAAGGACTTGTTTGTTGTCGCTCCTCTTTCCCCATGGTTGTTTCTTGCCACCACGTCATCTGTGGCCTCATCATCTAACCAACTAAACATGACTTCTGCGCAGAAGAAGCCACACCTAGTTAAACCCAATCATCAAAATCCCTTGCCTAAACCACCACCGTATGAACCACTCATACCCAACCATTACCAAAACAATCAATAATCTCACCCACTCAATCAATAGCCTCATCTTCATCTGAATTTGACCCACTCAAAGGATCTTACACCAAGATCCTTGATATGTTGGTAGGGGATGCGACCATTTCCCTACCCCCACTCAGACCCTATGATCCATCTAAACCTTGACCTATAGGTTATGATGAATCTAAAATCTGTGCCTACCACCGCACACTAGGACACAATGTAGAAGGATGCAAAGCTTTGAAAGCCATCCTTCACAGTTTCCTATCTCGGATAGAAAATCTAAGAAAGACAACTTACGGAAGGAAAAGCCCTTAGCTTCGATACCTTCTCCTATACCACCTATCCCCGCTTCACCAAAATCTATCATCATTGCAACCCCACCTCTCGAGAACAATGACTTATCCTTGCCATCTTCCTCATCTCGTATTCACGAGATCAACATGATTAGCATTGCTACTCAAGGTCAGAAAAACAATGGAAAAGATAAAGAGAGCACACCTATGGCCTCTCTTTCTCCTTCCACCATCCCAATCGCACCACCACCTAAAGTGGTTATTCATGGACCTGCCTATCTAGTCTCTGATGGAGTTTCCCATCGCACCATGATCAAACAACTTCACCAATCTCCTGTAAAAATGACACTCTATGATCTCATTCAAACATCTGAATCTCATCGACAAGCTCTAATTGAGATCCTCCAAGGGATAGAGGTCCTACCTAACAAAACCCTACCTGTCACCTCCATCTTAACACCTAACCACGTCACTTCTCTCACTAAACAACCTACCTCCACAAACACCTCGCCCCTGCATACAAGCTACTATCGCGCTTTTTTCAAGAAGAAATTATTGTCTTTGGTGCGAAGATCCTAACCCCGCTCTTTTCATCTCTAAACTACGTCCAAGACATTTGGGTACGTCATGTTATGATCGATTGGGGTCTTAGCTTCTAAACATCATCTCTTCCAAATCCTTCCAATGATGAATGTCCCTCCTAGCTGCATGTGTGCTAACCCCACCATGTTGCACTCATTCAATGATGCTATTACTTCTACCCTAGGTATTGTGATCCTTAACATTTGTGTAGGGCCACATACCTTTCCCGAACTCTTCTATGTCCTTGAGGGAGAGTTCCAATACAACATGTTGTTAGGCCGCCCTTGGATCCAGGCTATGGGATGTGTTCCCTCCACCTTACATAGATGCATAAAATTTGAGTATGAGGGGAAGTCATACACCGCCCCGGTGACGCTCTTGAAAACTGCAATATGTTACACTTGCCCTAATTATGTGCTTGTACCAATCAAGGCACCCATTGATCGACCCAACCCTTCAACCACGCCTCAACCATCCACCCTAGCTGCACCCACACCTTTGACCAAGGAAACCACTGACGCGAATACCTCTTCCTTCCCCGTGGACAACATTCCAACCTCGGATCCCTTGGTAGGTGTTTTTCAACGCCTTACGCTGTGGGAGTACTGCCTATACAACATTAGCACCTTCCATACCCCACAAGAGTATGGACAGTTACATGCACATCCTACCTACGACCATCATGTGGGGGAGGTGATCTCCTACGGACCACCTAATTGCCACACCAACCTAACATATGGGGGTGTCGATGCATCCTCTGTCACCCCTGGACCTCCCTTGGTGTGGTTCCCTTCCAATCTGATTTTCAATATCTAACCAATCATCGTTTTGCCCTCACCTTCCTGACGCGTTGTGCTTGGAAAGGTTTTGGTTTTGGTCTTTATGAACAAGGCCGACATACGATCCTTCCCATGACTACACAAAAACACAAAGATCGTAGTGGTCTTGGATTTTCTGAAACACCTACACCAAAGAAACCTCGTGTTAGTTGTATCTAGGAAGATGACGAAGTCACCCCTTCCAAACCATCATCGCCCATTTTTCCATCTTCACCCACGGAGTTGATAGACCCGGAATCTATCCCTCCTAAATTTTTTTCATGAATATTATCTTCCTAGGTCTTCTCACTCATCAACGCGATGGTGAAGACCCATCTTCTCTCCCCCTTTTGTATCCAAACATGATCGAAGAAGACTCGCCTTCGATTAATGTTGTGGAGTGCTAGGATGACGACTCCATCCTCACCTACCTTGGTGCAGATGACTCTTATATTCAACGCGCCTTACCATCTGAAACCCAAACCATGTTGAATGAGTCAACTATAGAAATCAACATCCACATGGAGGATGATCCTCACATTGTAAATATTAGACAATCTCTCGACGCATCAGAACAAGTTGCCTTCACTACCTTCCTCCATGCCCACAATCAAGCTTTCACTTGGTCCTACGCCGACATGCCAGGAATCGATCCTGACATTGCTGTCCATAACATCACTCTAAAACCAGACTCCAAACCAATTAAATAGAAACTGAGAAAAATGCATCCACACATTGCCCTCTTGGTTAAAGAAGAGCTTCAACGACTCCTTTCTGTTTCTTTCATCTTACCTATTGACTATCCTCAATGGATTTCTAATGTCGTACTGTCACTAAAGTGACGGGGGGACTTCGGATATGTATGGATTTCTGGGACCTTAACCTTGCTTGCCCAAAGGATGAATTCCCCCTACCTAGCATTAATCAACTTGTTGATCTCACTATGGGCCATGAGATGCTTTCTCTCATGGATGGTTTCTCAGGATACAATCAAATTTTAGTAGCCCCGGCCGATCAACATAAAACCACCTTCATTAACCCCCTGGGACCTTTCGCTATCATGTCATGCTGTTCGGCCTTAAGAATGCTGCGCGACTATCGCAGGATATGACTTACATTTTTCATGACATTATGCACACTATCCTTGAGGATTATGTCGATGATCTTCTTGGAAAATCTAAACATCACAGTGAACATCTCGATGTTTTAACCATTATTTTCGATTGCCTATTACAATACTGTGTTCATCTTCAACCAAAGAAATGTTTCTTTGGCATCCTTTCAGGAAAACTCCTTGGCTTTATCATCTCTTTGCATGGCATTGAGGTCGACCCAGCTAAAGTCAAAGATATCTTAGAAATTCCCCCACCCACTAACTTAAAACAATTGTGTAGTTTATAGGGAAAACTCCAATCTATCTGGCGTTTCATCTCACAACTCTCGGATCGATGTCAACCTTTCCATCATCTCCTTAAAAAGGACATTGTCTTTCAATGGAGTGAGGAGTGCCACCAAGCCTTTGAGGCTCTTAAAGCTTATCTCTTGCAGCCACCTGTGCTTATCCCACCTCAGGACAATCACCCTTTCTACCTTTACCTTTCTGCCACTGACCATGCTATAGGAGCCATGCTCGCACATCGTGACTCCGAACATCGAGAGCAAGTAGTTTATTACATAATCCATACTTTTGTGGATTACGAGACTAGGTATACACACGTAGAAAAGTTGTGCCTAGCCCTATCATTCTTGGCCACCAAACTCTGACATTACCTCCTGAATCACAAAAATTTGTCATCACTAATCTTTGAACCCATACATTATATGTATGCCAAACCTCATATAAACCAACACATCGCCCAATGGCTTATGCTCCTCGTCAACCTCGAGATTGAGTTTGTACACCAAAATCAGTCAAAGGACAAACTATCATGGATCAACTCACGGAAGCCCCTTTACCTGGGGAACAATTTACCAATTTTACTTTCCCTGATGAACTCATCGCAACCCTTTCGCTCAGTGATGCGTCTTATCCAATGACCCTCTTCTTCAATGGATCTAAATGTCAGCGCGGCGGAGGGGTGGGTGTTTTTCTCATTCCTCTTGATGGTGAACCTATGCCTCTTTCATTCAGGCTCGATTTCCCTTGCACTAACAATACAATGGAATACGAGGCCCTTGTTTTGGGTCTCCATGTTGCGTTACACTTAGGTGTGAAGTCTATTAACATTTTCGGTGACTCTCAATTGGTAGTAAATCAAGTTACTGGCATCTACCAATGTAAAAATGAGGAACTTCAAAAGTACAAACGTTACATGGATTCACTTTTGACCTTATTTACTCATTATTCTATCCAAACCATTCCACGCTCAACTAATAAATTTGCGGATACTATGGCTTGCTTGGCCTCACAAATTCCTGCCTCACCAACTGACTCTGACATATTTGTCTTGGTCCAACAACTCTTTGCCCCATCTTACTTAGTCCTGGATGTTTGTATGGTAAATAATGTATCTGTTGATTCGCAGGATACCTGGTATCACCAATTTCATGACTACCTTACAACCTCTGTTCTCCCACCTGACCTTACTAGTAATGGCAAACGCACTTTTCTTAAAAGTGTTTCTCATTATGTCATCATGGGGGGACTCCTCTATAAATGTGGCTTCGATGGTATCCTCCTTCGATGTCTAACCGTCTTGAAGTCACCCATACCATCCAACAAGTCCATGACGGAATTTGTGGTGGGCACTTTAGTGGCCTTGTCGTGGCCAAGTGGATCCTTCGCCTAGGATATTATTGGCCTACTCTTAATAAAGACTGTTGTAAATATGTTAAGCATTGTGTTATGTGTCAATAGCATGCCAACCTTCAACATACTCCCAGCCACCCGCTATGGTCACACGAGATCTTTGGCCTTTCTCACAATGGGGTTTAGACCTTATTGGTGAGATTCACCTGCCTTCTTCACAGCGTCACCGTTGGATCATCACGGCAACTAAATATTACACTAAATGGGTGGAGGTTGTTCCACTCATTTCAACCAAAAAAGAGAAAATCGTTGAGTTCATCAATCATCACATTATCTATCGTTTTGGTGTTCCTCATCGCCTGATAACAGATAATGGAAAATATTTCAAAAATAAGCTGTTACGAGCCCTTTGTGACAACTTTGGTATCAAACTTAGCTTCTCGTCACCCTACTATCCACAAGCAAATGGTCAAGCCAAATATTCTAACAAAACCTTAACCAAAATTCTCATGAAAGTCATTAATGATTCTAGGAAAAACTGGCATGATCACATCCCCTTTGCCCTTTGGGCTTATCGCATCAAAGCATTTGTACTTCCACTAATGCGGACCATTCTCTCTAGTGTATGGTACCGAGGCTGTCTTGCCTCGCAAAATACAAATCCCTTCCCTCAAAATATCTTTCGAGGATATTCTCACCAATGATGACTTCGCCAAGAGCGGTTAGCCCAATTGGAGCTTCTTGACGAGCGTCGTCTTACAGCTCTTGACCACCTTCAAATTTATCAAAAGTGCATCAAGCATGCTTATGATAAGTGAATTCATGAGCGTACCTTTAAGATTGGTGATCTTGTCCTCAAAGAGAATCAACATGTAACCAAACTAGAAAAGAGCAAACGTGGAAAATTTGCTCCTAATTGGATTGGGCCTTACATTATCACTCACACTTACGGATCAGGTACTTATCGTTTAGCTTCACTTAATGGTAAACCTAAGCTTGAACCCCTTAATGTCTTGCATCTCCGACCATTCTACTATTGAATTTAGTGTTACATCACTTCTTATCTACCTTGCGCTTGTCCCTTGAGCTCATTTACCACCTCATACACCTTGTTTTGTGCATCTCAAAGTAGAATCAAACTCACGTGGTTTGATCATCACCTCCTCTTAAATATGCCTTCCCATTTTTCATCCGGTCCTTGACTTAAAAGTATCAAAATAAAAAGTTCTCAATTGTACAATTCTGGGATATTCTTGAGTCAAACTTCCTGCAAAACTAGATGCTTCATGCTAAACGGACATCTAGACCTCTAAGCTATAAACTAGACTGCTCCCTCAAAGGACAACTATGTGCAAAGCCGTATCTACTACTATAAGTAGACTGCTCCCTTCAAGTACACTATACAAATTCCTAGATCTATCGAAGCTTCTCGCATTAATCAGCTTTGTGAAGACCTCAAGAACAACAAAATGCATATCCCATATAGACTTCCTACATTGATCAGTCTATATCCAAAACAAAACAAAATGCATATCCCATATAGACTTCGCATCGATTAGTCTATATCCGTAAAAATAAAAGCAAAGATTCAAAAGCACTTTTAAGTCATGGACTTGTCTATTTAGGTTTGGTTCTCTTTCGTCAGAATAATCACCTTATAACAAGTTCTTTGCACCCCAGCTATACCATCCACCTAACCTCACCATTCTTCAAAACAACAAAACTCAAGGGACGTGATGTATATCCGATATATTGTGATTATACAACTCTTTTCACCTATCGACTTCTCGCCATGCAAGGTACCTAGGGATTCAAGCTCATCATACGATAATACGTGGTTTGTTTTAGCTCTTTCCAACTATGGGACACTTTTGCCTCTTTTATCCAAATCTAGGATTATGTGTTGACCTTAATTAGAACACGGTTTCCTATTCTTGGGTAAGCTAACCTCACTTCCGCCAATACCTTACCAACACCAACAACATTACCCTACCAACATCAAACTTTTACCAACCAAAAATTACCTAACCACAACCAAATTGCTTCAATTCACCTCTCCCTAGTCCTAAGGGAGAACTACATCGGATCCGAGGCCTCTCCTTGCTTTGTCAGGCAATGGTCTATGTAGGTAGCAAAGACTTAGGAGACATGGGGTCTCCCAAGGTTAGCTCGACCATCCCCTACCATAACCTATCATTTGTTGTGTTTTCCTTAAAAATAAAAATATTTTCACGTATTTATATTGATAACACTCACCTTTGTCCTTTATTAATCCAAACATTCAAAACACAAACATTCTTATTATTATCATAAACTCAAATCAACATACATATTCAGTTTTATTTAGATGTTAAACAAATACATCTTCTCTATCATCGACACATAGGTTGGAGTCCTTATTTATTCTTCTACCCCTATGTATGAAACTCACTTAGGCCCCCGTGCCTCATCCCAAACCAAGTAGCAATGGTGATCGTCGACGCCGCTCACCTGGCCTCTCCATCCTCAAAGGTACCACTACTATTGGTTCCTCCCACTGATCCACCAATCTCTCCTGTAACATACAAATATGCCCTCTCACATGGAGGAATCTTGCCTCTAGTCTCTCCACTCATGACTGCGAAGCCTCTAACAATCCCGTGGTCTCGTTCACCTGTGTTTGAAGCTGGTGAACTAAACCTATAGGCGTTCTCTCTCACTTTGTAATCACAGCTATGTCAGGATGATCGGCCTTCTCATGTATACCTCGCAGCTCTGCTTCCCACCATAATCTATAAGACTTTGTCACTCCTGCATCCATTACCCTGCGATCGATTCTATCTCTTTTGGTCCTTCGGAAGTGTCAACCATGGAGGTGAGAATAGTGCATCGGCATCGATCCTCCTATATGGCCTATGATCCATGGGTATATCTCGAACAAATCCAAATTATCACCACACGCGATCTCGGAGGAATCCTCTCATACTCACCTAGCTCTTTGTGTCCTCGCAATTCACCTCAATCGCTCTACACCCTCAAATCCTTGGATATGTTTGTCATTACCATGTAGTTCCCGTAAGGCCTCCAATGGATATATAAAATCGTCCACTGCCTCCAACATCTACCTATAATACTCGGCGTTATCTGTCACGGTCTCGGCTCTTGCATCTTGCTTTGTCTGGACCAATCACCTAAATCCCAACCTCTACACTCTGTCTCTCCCGCTAGATTGGTCGGCCTATTGGTCGCACACACACAATGTGTTCATAGGCCCAATAATGTAATAAGTATGCACAATCCGTTGTAGTCTCGTGATTTTTCCCGCATGCCCATAAACCCCTATATAGCTTTTCCGGATATGCGGGTGCCCATGCGAAAGTTACGCTACCTTCTATCACATGAATAATACACATCAATGATTTTAGAAATCTTCCCTATCCACTCTAGGTAATGCATAATACCGACCGCTATCATTAATACCACGGCTGACCTTGTTGCCTTAGGGTTTGCCATGCAAACATTATACCATAAGTAAATGTCAAGCCTCGTTGTGTCAAATCTCATGTGGCTGGACAAATATCGCCGTTATCACGCCAGGGCCGCATTAGGCCCTACATGATACACTGGTGTTCTGTAATTGGAAGTCTCAAAATTTGAAACACATATTCTAACGTCACTGTCATCTCCCCTGTTGGCAGATGGAAGGTATTCTTTTTGGATTCCATCTCTCAATCAGCGCCTGCAACATAGCATGATTGCGTGTGATTCGTGAATAATAATGGATTATGCTTAACCCCACACGGTTTATTAATTCCCACTCAGCTAGTGTTACATCTGCTCGGACCCGTGATAACAAAGCTGGCACCCTATCATTCATCCTTAACCCTACCTCTGCCTAAACACATCAAACCAACAAACAACAAAATAAATCCCCAAGTGTTTTTTTATCACAATTTGCAACTTTACACAAGAATCGATATCGGTTACCTAACCGATACGGTTAGTCTAAACCGATATCGGTCACTTGTCTCCTTTGCTTATACGGCCGTTTCTTTGTTTTTTACAAATTTTTGGCAGAGCCCGCCTCTTTTCCCTGCATAACGACATCACTATCAACATCCATCATCATAATAACATCAACATTTCAAAACATATGCATATCATCAAAACATCATCAACATCATCTATATACATCAAATTCCAATACCATCGAAAAAACACATGAAACATTATAATATATGCATCAAATCAAAAATTATACACACCATGTGGATCAAACTCATCATCTATATATCGTCAAATCAATGTCAAAATATACAAATTTCCCTGCATGGGGCCTCTGTAATCCAAAATACAAAGTTGGCACACAAAGTTCTTTGCTCTGTCAAAATTTCACTGGCTCATGCAGCCGAGTCTCTCATGTCGAAAATATACTTGACTTGAGGCGGTATCAACTATACAAAATGTAATCAGCTCGCAGGCCAGTATATACAACAAAAATGAATACATAAATCCTATGTGGGCACGCAGGCCCCTATATGCACACTCGGTTCGCAGACCGGTGTCTCTATCAAAAATCATCTATCCAACTTGACCAAAAATGTCTCCGCTCCTGGGGCGACTCAGCTCTCTCTCCTCTCTCCTTGGCGCCGCCTTTACTGGTTGGTCTCGTGCTAGGTCTCACCTCCAACATGTAACCGACCCACCGGTTGTGGCTGCGGCCGCTTGTGACCTATGACTCGGGAATTCTCGGCTCTATGAGCCGCATATGGTTGATAATCTACACCGGTACCATCTAGTAGGTCCTGATAGTAACGGGCCTCCGCTCTAGCCTCCATGTAATGGGCCCGTGCAACCATGGCTGGTGGGGCTGGTCCCCCGGCTCCTAATAGAAGTGGGCCCTGCCCTGACTATATGCCCTAACCCTGAGCCAGTACCTGTGGTGGCGATGGAGCTACCATCGGAGCCTAAACAGGACTCCGAGGTTACACTCGTGCTCGTTCTGTACATGTGCTCAAGCTAACCGCCTGTAACACCCCAATCTGTGCCTTTGTGGCAACAAGTTACCCTTTGTAGTAATCGCACTCGACTGGAGATGCTCCTCTCCTCAGTAATGCCGCTAAACTGGTCTGCATTTGTGTGTTCTCATGGCCACCTCCGCTCTCGCCCACCAAAACCAAAAATGAGCCCGTACGCCGCCAAGGCGTCATCCACTATGTCATCTGTCGATCTCTCTTCTACCTGATCGGGTCAAATGGCTGTGGTAGAGGTAGTGGTGCCTCTACATCCTCCCTCTGATACTGTGGGAAGGGAGGTGGCACATCCTGCCGTAGTCCTAGCTGTCGTCGTACCCTCTCTAGGGGAATCCACTCATACTCCCCAGGGTCTTTGTCCAACTATCTAGAATATGTCTTTGGATCCATCGTAGCGTGTTTCTGCTCTTCCACGGGGCTGATGGCTCTCGTATGGCCTCCATATAATATCTAATGTAGTCAAGCCTCTAACATATGCCTCGTAAAAGGTAACATCTCGACTGTGACCACTACTCGTGGCTGGCCCACGACCCCCAACCACCTCTGAAACCCATATTTCTAGATCGCCTATGGCCCCTGCTCTTTGGGGCAACCCTACTAGTCGTATACACACGATGTTCTCATATTCCCAGCAATGTAACAAGAATGTCAAACATATACCGAATCGCCTCATACAACGATAGCCCCAGAGCTCTCTGTATAGCTACACCAGATACACTGGTGCCCATGCATAGTAGGTGTGCTCCTCCACCATCTCTTGTAAAACTCCCATCAGAGCCCATGGGAAGTGGCCTCCCTCTGAGTAGGGAGGGTGAAGTAGGTGATACCGACCATCATCAGCACGGCAAGCCGTGTCTCTGTCGATGAGCGCGATACATCTCACCATAGCAGATGCTCACACTATGATACGTAACCAATGGGGCTGCATCCCGAATACCTGCAGGATGCTATCCATCGCTGTCTCAGCATCCACCTAGAACACCTCCTCACCTATGATCGGTAGTCTCAAGATGTGATACACATCCTCTAGGGTGACTGTCATCTCTCTAGTAGGGAGATGAAAGACATTGGTTTCTGGATCCCATCTCTTGATGAGGGAAACCATTAGGCTGTGGTCCCTATCCATAGCCCTATACCTCTGGACTCCGCTGAGTCCAACCTCCCGCATAACTACCCATTGCTCTGCGGTCACATGTGGCTGCATCCGCTCCAGTAGAGGTGGCATCCGATCTCACATGGTCAACTGTTGGCGTGCCTACAAAAACAACCCACTCCGTCAAGCCTACCCTTAACAAAACAACCAACCTAACCCTCTATACTTACTCACCCACCCAATCACAACCCAACTCTGTAAACACATCTACACCCACCTATCTTACCCTATACATCTCAAAATCCCTCTCACTCCTACAATCCATCTTTAAATATCCCACCCACTCCAATCAAACCTATCTCACCTAATCTCCCTCAGAATCAATAACCCCACCCAAAAAAAAAAACAAATCTAAACTATCCCCTTCACCTATCCCACACCCTACCAACCACCCAACAATACTACACCCGATCTACTCAAGCCCTTTAACCATACCCCAACCAATTTAACCCATCCCAATCCATACACAACCCATAACCTATCCTACCCGAACCGACCCCAACCACCCAATTACCCCCACCCCAATAACCTATCCTACCCCAATCAACTTATCCCACCTAATCCCTACTAGCAATTCACCCACCTCACCCAGCAAATCTACCTTCTCCCCCCTCAACCCTATAATCTATCCTACCCGCCTAAAACAACACCCAACAAAGCAATTTTACAACCCTACCTCCTACCCATGGTGACCGCTATCATCACCCTCGACCGCCATCGGTCCCCCACCCACCCTATGTCCAAATTTTATGAACCGACGTCGCCGACACATGATCGATCTTTGGTCTGGTCTCGCACCTACTAATCTACACTGAAAACGCGTGATCGATGTCGGTGGCCACTAGTGACCGACATCTGTCACTGTGGGGTTTAGGGGCCGAACCGAAAATGGCCCCCAAACCCTCTTTTTTCCTATTTCTCCCAATTTACCCAACACAATTGCCTAAAACCTTACCCACCCTGACGTTTTTTCCTACCTAACATATATACCCAATCCATTTTACTATTTACCTTCATTTATTCATTATTTTTTCAAATTTTGGATTCCTACCCCAATACCCAAATCCCAGCTAAATTCATAAAGTTGGCCAGTAGAGGTTCAAAGCCTCACTGCATTTAATACACGTCATCGTGGTGGGATAGGTGGTGGTGGTCCAACTCCTCCAGCACCTCCTGCTCCTCTGCTTGTGCCATAGCTCCAAATCTCCCCAGTAGGGTCCTCAACCAATCAAGCTCTGCCTCCCGATCTCTGGGGCCTACCAATAACTCACTCACCCACTCAACTAGTGCCAACTCAGCCCAAACACTCGACGCAATCAATTCAAAACTCAACAAGAGATGTTTTGGTGCTCAAATTCACAATGTGAAAATGACATGCCACTTTTTTTTTCTTTTTATAGGTTTTGACCTCTAACCGATATCGGTTAGGGCATGCCCTAGAAGACCGATATCGGTTCTAACCGATATCGGTTACCTGCTTATTTTAACCTAACTCCTACCCTTATCCACCAATCTCCATTTTTCACCACATCAACCTCGACCCAAGGCCACACCCAACCAATCGGCTCGACCCAAGGCCACAACCAACCACTCGGCCCGACCAAGGCCGCAACCAACCAATCATCTTGACCCATAGCGCAAGAAACCAACCCATTGGCTCCAACCTAATCAACCCAACCCAAAGCCGCAACCAACCAATCGGCTCGACCTAAAGCCGCAACCAACCAATCGGTTCGCCTCGACCCCAAGGCAATCTGACCACCAATTGGCCCAACCTAAGGCCGCAACCAACCAATCATCCTAACCCACGGCCAGCAATTAACCCATCGCTCTTCCAACCAATCGGCCAACCTAAAGTCGCATCCAACCAATTGGCCCGACCCAAGGCTGCAACCAATCAATCGGCCCGACCCAAGGCCGCAACCAACCAATTGGCTCGACCCAAGGCCGCAACCAACCAATCGGCCCAACCCACAACCGCACCCAACCAATCAGCCCGACCCAAGGCCACACCAATTAAGTACCTCAACCGAGGCCCACAAATTACGATTCTATCCACCCATCATGTAGTTGTTTGTTCAATCGAGCTCACCTGTTCATGTTTTAGCATGACTAGGATACTTGAATTGATTAGTCGATCAGCTTTGCCTAGACTGAGACCATGACATTTATCTCAACCAAACAATCCATTTGGTATTGCCGAACATGTCTCGAACATTCCAGATTTTACCCGTTATATCCTGGAGCTACTTCCTATGCCTTGGATACCAGGATTATATCAACCTTGTTTGGATAAACTATCGACCTTTGCCTATGAATTGCTTGTATGCTCTTCAAATCATGTACCCTGGTTGCACTACTGCATTTCAATGTGCGTCTACTTCCTTGAACTCACCCCACCATTTTACCATTATCTCATCATCATTCACCCTTTATCAACCCTATCCCTAATTTTACGTCACCTCAATCTGTGATAGATTTGAGGGGGATTACCTATACCCTTAACTGGGGCAACCACTTCTTATTATTGTCAGTGCAGCTTTACAAGACAAGCTACACGACAACAAGGGGCAAATGTAGACACCAAATTTGGGTCTTACGACGCCCTATGCCCCGCATCTCATCTCGCAACCTAACCCTACCTCACCACCTAAACCTTACACACTTAATTATTTATTAATTACCTTATAATTAATAAATCCACATCTCCAACCCTGCCACCTCACCTCGCCACCTCACCATGACCTAGCCCTAACCCTAAACTAACCTAATTAAGACCTATGACTTCGTCCAGCACTCCACACTCATGACTCATCACCCTCACCTGCACCAAAACGAACCTAATAATGACTTGACCAAGCCCACAACTGACCCCTCGGGAGAAAAGGAGGGAAAGTTGGCTATTTTACTAAAAATAGCCAACTTTGACCTAACCGACATCGGTCCCTACTTGACCGGCGTTGGTTACATAACCACCATCGGTTCCCTGTAAATGACCTCCCCCAACTAAAAACCAAAGGATACAAATTCATTTGCAAGAGAGAGACAAGTGAGAGAGAGAGAAGAGGTTGCAGAGAGGAGTATTGAGCCCAAGACTGTAACTGAGCAACTAGATCACTGTCACACTCATCCAAGCATTGGGAGAGTCAAAGGATAGCTTCATCAGCTCACTTTCGATTACAGATCATCCCAACTGAGCCTTGCCTTCACCATCGCATTCTGGACTCGCATTCGCATCGAAACTAGTAAGTAGTCTCTTTTATTACCTTGTATGCTTCTAGACACTACTTTGTGAACTTTTGATTCATAGTGATTATAAGCTCACTCCTGGATCTACCACCCGGCAGCACCCTACACCTAACCTTCATTCATCCATCTCTATATTGCCCCAAAGACAACTTTCTCACTCTCTGAGTCTTCTCTATCACCCTACTACTCCCCTCAACCATCTACCAACCTTCTAAACCCCATAACCACCTTACAACCAACCTCCATTTAAAAGCCCCTAAATCACTACCCCTACCGATATCGGTTATCCCCTACCAGTACCGGTTTTATAACCGTGGTCGGTTATCTAGTGACCGGCATCGGTCACTGTGACTTATACCAAAAACCAACCTTTCACCTATTTACCTCCAAACAATCTCATATCCAACCTTGTCTATCCCTGTAACTTGATCTGAACGTATCAATAACCAGTGACCAAACAAACAACATGACATTTTATTATTGGTAGTTTAGTCTCTATTGCTTTTAGTAACGAGGTACCTAAATCGTGATTTTGTAATAGCTTCTTTATTATCATTTGTAGTAATTTGTATTAAAAGGAACTCACCACCTTCAAAAGGAAGTCTAATATTTCTTGGGCCCAAGGCAGTTCCTCACTTATTGTCTAATGAAAATCTAGTGGTCTTGCATTCTTATTTACAGGTAGTCCTTCCTAGACAAAAAGGAGCTCTTCACAATCGGTCCGATCTCTCTACAAGATACATGCACACCTTCCCAACACTCAACAGTATTCCTCCTAGCCCTAACCCTTATCTCTTTCTCAAGAGAATGAAAAGATAGAAATAACTCTATTCTGGAACAAAAATTTCGTGCAAAACACCAACCTCCTTGAGACTTCGTGATCACATTACGCCACTTAGACCTTACGACCCTCCCAAACCCAAGCCAAAAGGGTTTGATGACACTAAAATTTGTTCCTACCATCATGTTCTAGGACACGATGTGGAGAACTGCAAGGCTTTAAGAACTATCCTTATCTAGTTGTGTCCTCCTGAAGGAAACTTTGACGATGAGGACCTCATTTTACTAGCACCCATTCCCACAGTCCTTCCTCATTTCCTACTCAACAACCATGACCTCCACCCCCACAACTCTTAGAGCCACCCCAAGATTTGAAATTAACATGGTTCACATTAGAGAACTCGCCAAGCCCCCACCCAAATGTCGGTGTGCTCAACTCATCTCACAAGGTTCCTTCCCACCACTGGGATTTTTCCCTTCATGTTGCTATACCTTTCATGGCTCACCTACCTCACCTACCTCCCCACCTCGATCAACATGATCCACGTTGCTACCCATGCTCAGAAGGACAAAGGAAAGGAAAGGACAACCAACCAATCCACCAATCCCATACCCAACATACCATCTGGACCCACTCCTAAAATCACTATCCGCAGTCCCACATATCCTATTTCTAATGGGGTTACACATCGCACCATGCTCAAACAACTACACCAATCCCCCCTCAAAATGTCTCTATATGACCTCATCCAAACTTCAAAATCCCATCATCAATCTCTCATGGACATCCAACAATCTATTGAGGTTTTACCAAATGACCCTACACCCATAGCCTCCATCATCACACCCCATCATGTTGCCTCTCTCACCAAATTACCACCTTTATCCACATCTCCACCTACTCACCAAGTAGCCTCCTTAGCTTCTCGAGGAAGAGATCACACCGAACCAAATTGATGACCCAAACCTAGCTCTCTTCATCTTTGTCCACATCGATGATATATATGTGTATATCATGTTATGATCGACATGGTGATAGCATTAATATCATTTCCTCCCATGCATTCACTCAAATACGCATACCTGAAAATTGCATGCATAAACATCCTATCATGTTGCATTCATTCAATGACACTATCACCTCTACACTAGGCACTGTCATCCTCCATGTTTGTGTGGGCCCCTACACTATTCCAAAGTTATTTTATGTCTTGGAGGGGGAATTCCAATATAACCTATTGCTTGGCAGACCCTAGATTCATGTCATGGGTTGTGTTCCTTCCACTTTGCATCATTGTGTAAAGTTTGAGCATGAAGGACACACCTATACTATTCCATCTGATCCATCACCTTTTAAAACATGTAACATGCTTTACCAACCCAATGACATGCTTATACCCATTAAGGCATCTACCTCCATGACCACTACCACTTCACCTACACCTTCGCTTACTAGTACAGCCGCTACCTCAACCGCACATGCCTCCTCCATTCCTACCACTACCATAACCTCCACAACTGAACCATCAGCCTCCCAATCCATTAGCTCCACCTCCGCATCAACCTCTGACACATCATCTATTCCAGCTACCCACATACCAACCACCGATCCCTTGGAAGGCATTTTTCAACACCTCACTCTAGGGAGTATTGTATATATAGTGTCAACACATTCCTTACTCCACAAGAGTATGGAAGTCTTCACCAACACCCTCGTTATGATCACCGTATAGGAGAGTACCTCCTTTATGGTCCTCCCCACCTTCGTACCAATCTCACCTATGGGGGACTTGATACTACCACTTATACACCTGAACCACCGTCACAAACCCACCCATTTTCTGTTGACTTCCAATCACTCACCAATCACTGTTTTTCCCACACCTTCCTACACCGATGTGCGTGGAAGGGTTTTGGCTTTGGATTTTATGAGCAAGGCCACCATACTGTTATTCCATGTACTACCCACAAACATAACGACTATAGTGGTATCAACTTTGCTGAACCACCTACCAAGCAGGCCCACATTGAAATCATTGAGGACATCAGCCCTTCTCTACCTTCTTCACCACCATCACCACCTTCACCAACTGAATCGATGGATCTAGAATCCATTCCTTCTACTTTTTTTTTTTTTCATAAACACCATCTCCTTGGGGCCTCTGACTTATCAACACGAGGGTGAGGCTCCTTCCTCTCTTCCCTTCCTGTACCCTAAAATGGTCGATGAAGATACACCCTCGATTAACGTCATTCAATGTTAGGATGATGAATCTATACTCACCTACCTTGGTGTAGAAGACTCATATATTCATCGGTCGTTACCCTCTAAGATGCAAACCATGTTGAATGAATTAACTATCAAAATCAACATTCATACTCAGACAACCCACACATCCTAAAGAATAGTCAATCTTTAGATGTTGATGAATAGGAAGCCATCACCTCTTTTCTCAAAACCATAACCACACTTTCACTTTTTCTTATGTAGACATGCCTAGTATTAACCCCACGATAGTGATCCACAATATCGTAACTATTCCTTATGCCAAGCCCGTCAAACAAAAGCTAAGAAAATACACCCTCGCATTGCCCTTCTTCTCAAAGAAGAACTTCAACGCCTTCTTTCTGTTTGCTTCATATTACCCATTGATTATCCTCATTGGATTTCTAACATTTTCCTTGTCACTAAGGTGATAGGGGGAATACGCATTTGCATGGTTTTCCATGACCTCAATCTAGCTTTCCCAAAAAATGACTTTCCTCTACTTGGTATTGACCATCTAGTTGACCTTACCACTCGTCAAGAGATGCTATCACTCGTAGATGGCTTCTCAAGTTATAACAAAATCTTACTTGCCCTAGAGGATCAACACAAAACTACATTCATCACCCCTAGGGGGAATTTCTGCTATTGAGTCATGCCTTTTGGCCTTAAAAACACTAGTGCCACATATCAGTGGGCTATGACTTACATCTTCCATGACATCATGCATCGTATATTGGAATATTACGTCAAAAACCTCCTTGCCAAATCTAAACACTTCTCTGAGTACCTCGCCATCCTCAAAACCATATTTGACCGCCTTATTAAATATTTCATTCACCTTCAGCCCAAGAAGTGTGTCTTCATGTCCTCTCAGGAAAAATCTTAGGATTTATTGTTTCCCTATGTGGTATAGAAGTTGACCCTGCTAAAGTCAAGGCCATTCTAGAAATGCCTCCACCCACTAACCTTAGGCAACTCCGTAGCTTGCAAGGTAAGTTGTAATCTATTTACCGTTTCATTTCACAATTGTTTGATCGGTGTCAACCATTTCATCACCTTCTCAAGAAGGATGTCTCCTTTAAATGGGATGAGTATTGCCACAAAGATTTTGAGGCCTTAAAACAATACCTTCTTCAACCCCCCATACTCATTCCACCTAAATACGATCAACCTTTCTACCTATACATCTCAGCTATCGATCACTCTTTGGGGGCCATGCTCGCTCATCGCGATGAACAACACAGGGAGCAGCGGTTTATTACATAAGCCATACTCTTTTGGACTACAAAACCTGATACACCCATCCTAAATTTTTTTCTTAGCCTTAGTTTTCGTCACCACAAAACTCTGCCATTACCTACTCAACCACAAAACCTATGTTGTGACCAACACCAACCCCTTACACTTCATGTATGTCAAACCTTATCAAAATTAGTGTGCCACATGCTGGATTATGCTTTTGGCCAACCTCGACCTCAAATTCATCCATCAAAAGTCCATTAAGGGCCAAGATATCACCGACCAATTGGCTGACACACCTATTTCTGGGGATCAACCCTCTAATTTTGACTTTCTAGATGAGTCAATTGCTACCCTTTCCCTGGATGAACCCACTTACCAAATGACACTCTTCTTCGATGGTTCCAAGTGTCAGCGTGGGGTGGGGTAGGATTTATCCTCATTCCCCTTGATGGTGAACCCATGCCTTTGTCTTTCAAACTTGATTTTGATTGTACCAACAATATTGTCGAATACAAAGTGCTCGTATTAGGTCTCCAAGCTACCTACGCCCTAGATGTTAAATCAATCAACATCTTTGGTGATTCTCGATTGGTTATAAACAAGGTCAACAGTATATACCAATGTCATAATGAGATACTTCAAAACTATAAACATCATGTAGACATACTTTTGACCACCTTTGATTTTTATGCCCTTCAAACCATCCCATGTTTAACCAACAAATTTACCGATACCATGGCCTGCTTAGCTTCTCAAATACCCGTGTCGCTTGCCGATTCTAAAATCTTTGTCACCATACAACAACTCCAATCACCCTCTTATTTACCTCGCAACATTTACTCCATCATAACCGTCTCCCTGGACCCAAGTGACCTTTGGTATAAACAATACTCTATCTTTCTCTCTCCATCTTACCTCTTGATCTCACCCGTAATGGACAACGTGCCTTCCTTAAAAAGGTCTCTTGTTACATCATCATGGGGGCCTCCTCTATAAGTGTGACTTTGATGGTATTCTCTTACGATGCCTCACGAGTTCTGAAATTCCTTATACCATTAAGGAAGTTCATGATGGCATATGTGGAGGTCACTTCAGTGGCCTTGCTATTGCTAAGTGTATTCTTTGCCTAGGCTATTACTGGTCGACCCTTAACCATGATTGTTGCAACTACGTCAAGCATTGTGTAAAATGCCAACAACATGCCAACCTTCATCATACACCAGTCATGCCTTACAGGTCACCCGTGACCTTTGGCCATTTTCTCATTGAGGTTTGGATCTTGTCGAGAGATCAATCCCCATTCTTCCCAACGACATCAATGGATCATCACCACTACTAAATACTACACAAAATGGGTTGAAGCCATACCACTCATCTCCATGAAATCCAAGAAAATATGTGAGTTCATCAATCATCACATCATTTTTCGCTTTGGTGTTCCTCATTACCTCATCACTGATAATGAAAAACAATTCAAAAATAAGACCTTGCGAAAACTTTGTGATGCCTTCAAGCATTCAGCTAAGTTTCTTGTCACCTTATTACCCACAAACCAATGGCCAAGCCAAATCCACTAACAAAACCTTGAACAAAATTCTCATGAAAGTGGTTAATGATACTAGGAAGGACTAGCATACGTACATTCCTTTTGCCATGTGGGCATACCACACTAGTATTCACACTTCCACTGCCGCTACACCTTTTCTCTCGGTCTACACGATGAGGTTTTTCTGCCTCTCGAAGTCTAGATCCCCTCACTCCACATTTCTCTTCATGACATGCTCAATGATGATGACTTTTGTCAGGACCATTTAGCACAACTTGAGTTATTAGATGAATGCCATCTTAATGCTCTTGATCATCTTCAATTTTACCAAAAACGTATCAAACATGCCTATGATAAACATGTCCATGAACGAACCTTTCACGTTGGTGATCTGTCCTGAAAGAAAATCAACATGTAACTAAAGTAGAAAAAAGTAAACGGGAAAATTTTCTCCTAATTGGCTTGGACCATACATCGTGACCCATACTTACGGATCAGGTGCTTATCATTTATCTTCACTCGATGGTAAACCCAAACTTGAGCCCCTTAATGCCTTACATCTTTGACCATTCTACTGTTGACTTTTAGTCCTACCTCACTTTTTGCCTTTTTCCATGCTCATCCCTTGAGCGCTATCCACTTCCTACGCCATCACCAATGATTAAATAAGAGTCATGTGCATACCCGTCACTTGTTATCTTCTCTTGAATATGTGTACCACGGCGCTACACATAGCATGATTCTCATGGATACTTTTCATCTACCTTTAGATGAGATCCCATGGTCATTTCACCCTAATTTCTAAACAAGAATCCTATTCTTCACCTTGGTCTTGTCCATGACTTTAAAGCCCTCACATGGGATCCAACTCCTTGAGTCAAACTTCCAATAAAAAGATGACTCCCTCAAAAGGACATCTTCCTCTCTGCAATTGTTGCTATAAATAGACTACTCCCTTGAAGGACAGCTATGTAAAGCTCTTTCAAAATAAAATAAAAAGAATAAGTGAGAGAATCTTAAGCTTCCCACATCGATCAGCTTCACGAAGACCTCAAGGAGTTAATTTCCTCATCCCATATAGACTTCCCGCATCAATCAGTCTATCTCAAATATCAGTCAACACAGAAAGTCTTTTAGTCATGGAATTTCCCATTGTGACCTTGGATCTCTTACCCAAAGAGCATGCTACCTCATACCATATAAAAATTAACCACCTTTCACCCCTCTCACCATTCGCACTCCCATTTCCTACCACCTCAAGGGACCTCTTGGAAACCATGAAATTTGGTGATCATGTGACTACTTTTCACCCTTAGAATAATCAATCATGCAATGTCTTTTAGGGTCTTACACTCATCACCTCCTCCAAGGTATGGCCTACTAGGGATGATCCTAACCAATTAGGCAGCTTCTTACCCCCTCTTATCTTTTAACCTTCTTTATTACATATTGATTACCTTATACATGACTTGGTCCTCAATGCTTACCTTTGGGGTAATCTTCTTCTTCTACCACAATCAAAATCACCTATACCAATTTGCCCACAACTCACCCATACCTAGCATACCTAAACCCAAATCATGCCTACGACCTACCATCTCATTCTCATATCTCCTCATATTCTTCCCTAGCTTATGGGAGAACTACATCGGCCTGAGGTCCCTTTTTGTTGGGACTATGTAGGCAGCACTCCGAGGGCATGGGGCCCTTGGAGGTTAGCTCAGCCACTCTCTACCCTAACCAATTCATCTTTCATTTTCCTAAATCACATTCTACCCTACTTCATTTCCTTTTTATATCAAAAATTGGAAATTAAACCAAACAAACGACAAATTGCTTCACATTTTTATCATCATCAAAACATACATTTATTTGATTACCATTTCTTTACCAACATCATGCAAGTATTATAAAACATCTTAAAATGACCCATATCATCATTCATTGCAAATATTAATGAATTACAACCAAAACCTAACTCAATCCATGCCTAAAACCACGACCTGACTCCATCATGCCTAAAACCAAAACCTAACTTCATCCATGCCTACAACTTGACTCATCCATGCCTAGACCACAACCTAACTCGATCCATGCCTACAACCTGACTCCACCATGCCTAAAACCTGACTCAATCCATGCCCAAAACCTAACTCCATCCATGCCTAACACACCTACCATAAGTCCATCTATGCATAATAATAAAATGTTATCAACACAAACACATAATGCCCATAATCATCATCATCTATATAAATACAATATCCATATACATAACTGTCAAATGTCTTTAGCACACAGGCCAGTGTATATAATCTAGTCTCTCAAAACTCTCATATACATCCTCACCATCTTTCAACACGCAGGTCGGTATATGATCAAAAATATAATAACTCTCAAAGCATGTAGGCCGGTATATATCAAAAATCAAAACTACATCAAAATTGAGGGCCATATATCAGACATCATCACGGCGGACATCCTCCATATCTATCTTGCTTGTCCCCTCTACCTCCTCGACCCATGTCTAGCGACCTGCTAACATCTCCCCACCCATCATGGGTGGTGATTAGGTCCCTACTGGTACATCAATTGGAATCGGCCTCGGTGGAACTCGGGTGGCCTCACCCTGACCATGTCTTGGGGCTTGATGGCCCCCTGTGCTCTTTACTCTATGGGTGTGTGATTTGGTCCTCTCACTATAGGCTGTTGTGCCCCTATACTGCATATCATAGAAAATCTATCCATGCCACCATCAGTTGGTCTTAATAGTACCTGACCTCCTCTCTCACCTCCCACAACCTAGATACGAGGCACTATCTATGTGGCCCCCATCGGTCTCTAACCCTATACTGTCCTATGGGACCTGTCCTACCTCTCGCCTGTGAACTAGGACCCTATCTCGGTGCCTTTGGTGCCCCCCATCGCCTATACTCTTGGCCTCGTAAGGCCCCAATCCGTGCCCATTCCATGGCTAAGCCCTATAACCCTATCACTTGTGCTCGTAGGGGAGGCCACCGACCATCATCATCATCTCCATCTTCACCCTAGGCCATTTGGGCTCGAGGACTAGCCACTGTGTATGCAACTCAGCCGCCTCTACCTCTAAACTAACTAACTACCCCTACACCATCCCCAACTGGGTAATCAAGGTTTCCACCTACCCCGATAGGGCATATCTCTCTTTGTGATAGTGGCTAAATGCTGCCGCCTGGCCTAGGTGGTACTGCTCGTAAATGAGCTGCCCATGACTATCTATATCTATCTGTCACTTTGGCATCATTGATCCACCGATCTACCACCTTCTCCTCCTGCCCTATGGGAGCTGACTATCGGCTATGGTAGAGGCAATGGCCTCTCCATGTCATCTCTCCTGTACTATGGGAAGGGTGGAGGTATGTCTGTAGTAGCCCAAACTACCATCTAACCCTATCAACTAGGATCATCTCGTGCTCCTTGGCATGGCACCCCTCTATCCATCTCAGCTCGTTGAAGGCCATCTAGCTCATCATGCATCCACATGTATGAGGGATAACCCACATACGGTCTCCATATGATGTCCACTCTAGACAATCCCTCTAATAGACACTTGTAATATGCTACATCATGTGTAGCCCTGTCTGATCGACGCTCCAATCATGGGCACCCATCACCTGTACCCCACCCAAACCAATCTCGGTGGAAATGCATCTTCTCGGGGCATACCCACAGGTGCACACAAACTATGTGCTCATAGGCCCAACAATGTAGTAAAAAGGTGCAACATAAGCTAAACTCGCATGAGACCCATACACTCACAACTCTCGTATAATCGCACTGGGAATGCTTTGGTACCCAGAAAAAAGGTCCGATCCATCACCATGTCATGTAAAACCTCCATCAGGGAGTGGGGAAATCTCCCCCTCTCGCATCTGGCAAAAGCAAAACAACACACTACCTCCTAATAAAACAACTAGCCTCGTCTCCTCTGGATAGGCTAGGTACATCCCCCTGTAACTCAAGTTGGCACTATGGAACATCATGTCTCGGTCCCTCCCCAAAACATCACAAGATCAACTCTCTCGAGGCCTTAGAGGAGATCAAGTACACTGTGTCCCTAGTATCACTAAGCTGCGAGATCCTAAACACATCCTATAGTGGTGTTGTCATCTCACCCATCGGTAGGTGGAACGTGTTGGTCATTGAATCCCATCTATCAATGAGAGCAACCATCAGAATCGGCTGCCAAACTACATGCCGATAGCATCGGACCCTAATCAGGCCCACCTCCTCCATGTGCCGCCACTCCTCAATGGTGTTCATGCCTCGCACTCTCAAGAGTAGGGGTGGCACCTGTCTCTCATCCGCAACTGGCGATATCTCCCCTACATCTAATACAAACATCAAATTAATCTACCTTCATCATACCCACACTCACCCTCGGCACCTCACCTATACCCACTATCTCACCTCTTTCTTTCTTCCCAACCTACCTTCCTATCACATTTCTATCTCCCCCACCCTCACCCACTATCATTTCCCCATACCCATTTTTACCCCCCCTACACTAGGTTTTTCACCAACACACCCTATTCTACCCTTCCCTATCTCACCCACTCAACCTAGGGCCCTTTCGGCCCCTTTTTCTCCAAAACCCGACCAGTTCTAGTTATCTCTAACCAACCCTGGTCACCCCTAAACCGGCATTGGTCACCTATTTTGTGACCGATACCGGTTTGACCCTACCGATGCCGGCTAACCCCGACCAATGCCGATCATCATCACGGTGAAAGTCGTGACCCCAAACCCTTCCCTCTCAAAAACTCCCTCTCTTGACCCTTCTACCCACTCATTCTCACCTACACTTCCCCGTAACCCGATCCCACAACCTATTCACCCACTTACCTCTCTCTCCCCTCATATTCTACCCAATTCACCCTCCCACATTTCAAATTTCATTTCCGCCCCAAACCCAATTTTTACCATCCGACCTCTCACCTAATATATCTCACAAAACACAGAAAAGGTTTTCCACTTACCTCATCACGCTACCATTTACGTGGTGGCACGTCTCGAGTCGTCGTTGCATCGGTGGCCCACCTGATCCCTCTCCAGCCTCTACCATCACCAATTTCTCACCTCCCCTCCAACCAATCTAATCTCATGGACCCACCTCTCTGCTACCAATCACTTGCTACATGGCTCACCAAATCAGTCCTTAGTCTCTCTTTGTCACTTTCCACCTTTTCTATTTTTCACGTTTTGTTTTCCCAATTCACACAAAGACAAATGATTTCAAAAAACATGGATTTTTCTTTTTTATAAGACCCTTGAGCTAACTAATGCCGTTTTACCTTCACTGGCATCGGTCACATGCCCTACCTTACTGTGGTCAGTTACCCTCTACCGGCATTGGTTACCCTTGACTGACATCAGTCACGCACTCTTACACATTGCCCAAAAATTTCACCCTATTACCTTTCCTGTCACTCTTTTTCCCTCACCCAACGCTTACCCTGACCATTCACCTCACCCTTCAGACCCAATCATTTACTCCCTCACCTCGTCCTCATTTGGGGACTCATTATTTTACCCATACCTCGGCCCTACTTATGTCGTGACCTAGATACTTAGACCTAGACCATTGCTAGTGACCTTTGACCCCATGTGTTCGCTATACCTTGTGACACTATTACCTATGTTGTTGACCTAATGACCTTACCTTGCCTCTTGCCATGACCGTTTATCCTGACCCAACCCTCAATGTACCGGAACATACCTAAATATTCCTACACCTAACATGCATCATGTTTCCTAACCATATCCTATACCTTGGATACCAAAATCACCTCAACCTTGTTTGGATAAACTTATCAACCTTAGACAATGTAGAGTTTTCCTACTCTTTAACACTGTGTACCGTACTGTTGCAATATATACGTGTGCGTGTGTGTTTGACTGTCACTACCTTTGACCCTGACCCATTACCTGGATTACCCGAGTGGACCTTTTTCCCTTTTTTACCCCCGTTGCCACACCTTCCTCTTCATCACATTCACCTTTTATCAAACCACTCACCGATTCTACTTTCTACCTCATCAGTTCCTGGTTTGAGGGGATACCTTCACCCACACATGGGGCAACCACATCTTATTTTTGTCAGCGTCACTTACCAATACAAGCTACACAACAAAAAGGGGAAAAATGTAGACACCAAAATTGGGTCACACTCCCTTGGTCCCTCGATAAATAAATACCTTGAACACATCCACCTAGCCATGGCCCCCTTCACCCCACTATAATATTAATTTAATTATTTAAATTAAATTAATTCATTATCCTCACAATATTTATTATTTAAGTACCCTAATTGGGATAATGCCCACATATCCACCTCACCTAGACACCTCATCAAGCCACCTCACCCTAAGACCTATTCTTAGTAAGTTGCCATAACTAACTAAGACCTACCCAAACCCTAAAAATCAATGCCTACATTCCCTCTAACCACATTCCCGCCCATTAGAAGGAACCTTCCATGCTAGTTCGTGGGTTAAAACGAAACGAGATCCCGAGAAAATCAACGAGATCTCGCCTAGTTTTATAAACCTAGGAAATCCCACTCTATCCGATGTCGATTACCCTTAACCACTTTGCCGTTAAGTCGAACCACCATCGATTACCATTTAATCCCAAAAATAACCTTATTTCAATGGTTGGCACATTTTTTGAGAGATAATCACATCTTTTGAGAACAAGTGACAAAACTAGAGCTACATGCAAGTAGAACCAGCGTTAGTATACACATCAGAACATCCATAGCCAGCACTGAAGCAATCACATAGCCATTTTCCTTCACGAGAGCATCCAGGGAAGCACCAACACTACACCAAGTTCATTCCATTTGATCACCCACCATTACCAACTAGGCATCAAGCTCATACAAACAGTAAGTTTTGTTAACTAGCACTTATCCATTCATCATTTGGTAGATCCTTTTACATTTGTTATTTAGCTTTTGATCTCATTTCCATTCCCCCATCATCTACCTCCATGCAAACCACGGGGATTCACTTAGTAAAAGTATGGTATAGCACGTGCGTTCGAAGGGTATTAAAGAATACCCTTAATTCTAGTTTCTACCTCTAATTATTCAATTGATAATACCCTCTCTGTTATATTATTAGAATGAAAATACCCCCTATTTTTCCATGTACCTTACTTACCTATTTTTCAATTACAATTTTATTTACCCCTTTTTATTTCTACCCCAATATATTAGACAAAAATATATTATATTTCTCACTCAATTTTTTTTAATATGCATTTCCTTTCGAAAGATAGTTGAAGCCATTGAATACATATTACAAGTCACCTTATATATGTTAAGCTTTATGCATTTATCAATAGTTCTTCAAATAATTAAGATGGTGAAATAATATCACTTGTGTTGAAAAGCATACTCAATTCTAGTTTTCTACCATCTTATTATTTCTTCGTTAAGAATCTAGATTTATTTATTAAAAAGAGATTATAATTTAATTTATGACCACACTCCTTTTGCAATTTTAAGGTATTTACGTTTAAAAACTAGGGTTCAAACGTTTTAGTTTTATATTAAAAGTAAACCTCTATTTCCTTTGGCCCATCTCTCTAACCTACCCCCAATACCTGATTCAAAACATTAATAAATTAAACCCTTTCACCCCCTCATGTCTACCGGTATATTGAGTTTAATTTTATTAATTTTAATTACCTCAATATGAACCCACGTGCTAGGATATTGCCTAGCTAATGAACCCCGTGATGCAAACTTGACCATCTTTCTATCCATACCCTTGCCACCGCCCATACCGGATTTTAATCATTCCGTGCATATCCAGGATCTAAATAAACCTTACCTTTTCCCTTCCTTTTGAGCTACCCTTAGATCTATCACCCAACCAAGTTTTTATTGAGTTTCTTGTACCCCCACCATATTGACGATAGTTACCCACAACCATTTCCGATTACCCTAAACCGACACTGGTCATACTAGACCGACGTCGGTCTCTATGTCTTTTACCAGGAATCAAGAACAGAGTTTCTAAACCTCCACCAAATACCTAAAAATTCCCAAAACCTTACCCTGACCAATACCAACACCTTGACAATGACCTTGACCTTCATATTCAATCATAACTTAGCCTGTTGTGAATGAATTTTCTTATTGTAGATGAATGAGATACCTAAATCATTTTAAATACAATAGGATTTCCATTTTTATCAGCATTAAGTTGTTTTAAACAATGGATTCACCTGTCAGGAAGTATCACAGCTTCCGGATCTAGCATACGCTAGAGCAGTCCACTACATATATTGTTTAAATTTTATTTGGTGGTATTGTTTTCCATTCTAGGTAGTTCCTCTAAGCAAAAAGGAAGCTCTCACAATCAGCTATGGATTCAGAAGTCATACGCGTGCAACAACCTACAACCAACATTTTAATAGGTATTCCTCCTAACCCATTACCCTTATTTGTTTCATCAACATTTGAAGAAATGCTCTAGAATCAGGTGAAACAATGGCAAAGATGTTTTTTTAAGAAAACTAGGGTAGAAAAGTTTCCAATGGCAACCCATCCGGCTAAATAACCGAAATACGCCAAAATATGAGGAAATAGAGAAATATACAATGATTTGGGGATTATTACACACTACTAAGCTCCTATTATAGAAAACTAGAAAAAATAGAATACAAGGAGGTATTTTATGGTGATCAACTCCCAAAATTGCATCCCATTTAGATTTCATAGAGTTCTCCCCTCTTAGTGGTATTTTCTAGAATCACCAAGTGACCAAGTATCAAACACAAAAATAAATATCTAAGCTATGACTCTAACCACCAAGCAAAAAAATGGAACCGATCATATTCTTGCAACATTTATCAAGTTTTTGAACAAATTTTTATCCATCGAAGAGGAAAACATGTCAACAAAGTAATAAGAGAAGAATATGCCTTCAATATTTTAGCTAATGCGTTGGACAAATTGTTGTTAAGTTACAACCCATGGTCGAACTACAAAACTAGATTTTGATCAAATGAAAACAATAGTCATCTCAAACAATAAATGTGAAATGTCGAGCTAAGAAAGAAAATATATAGTTCAAACCATAGAGATTACATTGAAGATTTTAGAAGTGGAAGCAAAAAAGTGAAATATAAATACGAACCGGTAAAAGAAAACTCACATAGAACCAGGTTTAATTTAAGAAATGGAAATATCAAGATATTTGCAGCAGCGAGATATCATGACAAATATAGATAGATCTCGACATAGAAATTGAGACAAATATAAGCTTGACCTATATCTACAAATCAAGCTCTCCCGAGTGTCTAAATGGCTCAACCAATGAGAACCATAAGGAAAAAAAACCCAAAACCCAAGTTATAAAGCTCGACCTTTTTCCATAGCAGCCATTAAGGGAATGTAAACATAGTATATCTAAAGCTCAATGATCCATTAACAAGATTAGCAAGCCACAAAAATACAAATGAAAATGAGTTGGGTATAAAAGGTAGAGATGAAGAGATCAGCCATCTCGGTGAAGCGAGAATCGAACTAAAGCAACCCCAAATCTTAATATCTAGAAATATTTGAATTGAAATCCTAGAAAAGGAATGAAACCGGAAACCACAAAAGTGTAGATCGTGATATAAAATACAACTTGAACAACCATCTTATAGTGCATATAGAATCAAAAGCTTACCTTTATTTTTGTGGTGGCGGTGGTGAAATAGAAAAAGTAGGCATGGCTGGGTTAAACAAAGAAAAACCTCAAATAGGCTATGAAGATCAATAAATTCACACAATATCTAGTTTGAGCAAGGAACAAGTCAATAGGCCGAATCTAAGCTCTCTTTGAGCAATGGAAGAAATCAAAAATTGGGTAGAGTAGTTAACTTGAACCTAGGCAAGTAGTGAAGAAAAGAACAAAACTTTAAATTCATTAATGGAGAGCATCACATAAAGCATCTATAATTAAATATTTTAAAGGCATAAATAATGGTGGCCACCATATCAGGGAAAACAGGTGAAGAAATAGTAGTTTTTACGGAAGAAGCAAGAGGAAATATAGTTAGATGCAATACATTGAGAATGAGCCTTGCTTAAATAGGCAAGGAATAACAATCTAAGAACCATTCAAGGTCATAGATCAAGCCATAAATCAAGGAAATAACTAGTCATCAAAGAACTAGTCAAGACCATAGATTTAGGAGAGAACTAGACATCAAGAATCTAGTCAATACCATAGATCAAGGAAAGAACTAGTCAATGCCATAGATCAAGGAAAGAACTATACCTAACAACTAGATAATATCTCCTAATATCTAAATAAGATAAAAGAAATATCCACACATGATTAGTGGGTGAGGAACTAGGCACGATGAGGTAATCATGTACAATATATCCATGAAGAAATCTCGAACTAAAAGAAGGAAAGAATCTTACTATAAGGAAAGAGAAAGAAAAAGAAGAAAGAAGATGTTCTCACACGAACACCCCAAGAACAACTTCTAAAACCCCAAGCATTCCACGCAACTCAAGGTAGCGAGGTGATGCAAAAGGCTTCATAAAGATGTCTGCAACCTGCTACTAAGTCGAAAGGTACTTCAAGCAAAGAACTCCATTTTGAATGTGCTTCCAAATGAAGTGGATGTGTATCTCGATATGTTTGGTTCGCTGGTGCTCAACTGGGTTGCGAGAAATGTGAATTGCACTTTGGTTGTCACACCAAAGTACAGTCGGTGAATCTGTGGGAATCCAAACTCTATCAATAACTAGTGAAGCCAAAGAATTCTTGACTGCTGACTTGCTGTAACTGCTGCCCTATACTCTGCCTCTGAAGATGAAAGTGCAATAGCCTATTGCTTTTTACATGCCCAAACAACTGGAGAAGAACCAAGACAAAAAGATAGCCAAAAGTGGAACACTGTCATCAATAGAACCTTCCCAATCTAAATCTGTATACCCAACCAATTGAGTAGAGCCCCTAGTGTAGTGTAGGCCAAAGTGGGAAGTGCCATACAAATAGTGCAAAATCCTTTTAGCAGCCTGCCAGTGACTACTATGAGGAGAATGTGCAAACCGAGATACAAGCCCTACTGCAAATGAAATATCAGGGTGAGTATGGGTCAAGTACATGAGACTCCCAACCAACTTACCTATACAACGTAGGATCAAAAAGTGGTGTGGTACATGTGGATGTAAGAGTAACCCAAACTGAAAAGGAGATGGACTTGGCTTGCAATCAGCCATATCAAAGCAGCTGAAGAAGATCATGGGTGTACTTTTGCTAACTCAAATGAATCCCTGAATCTATTTGAGAAATATACAAACCAAGGAAATAATGCAATAGCCCAAGATCTGTCATGTCAAACTATGTAGAAAGAGCCCTTTGAATACTCTGAATGTGGGAAGAAGAGTTAAGTAAGTAACAGATCATCAACATACAAGACAAGTATCACAATATCCTCACCAACATGTTAGAGATACACTGTATGATCGGAGTGGCAATGAACAAAACTAGTAGATAGAAGAAAATAATCCATCTTCTCATACCAAGCCCGAGGGGCTTGTTTGAGACCATAGAGAGACCTTTGAGCCTACAAACAAGAGAAGAATCTTGAAAAATCCATGGATTGCTCCATGTATATTTCCTCTTGTAGATCTCCATGTAAGAAGGCACTCTTCACATCCATCTGGTATACGGGCCACCCCTGTGATGCAAAGCAATAACAAGTACAAGGTGTACATAATCCATCTTGGCAACAGGTGCAAAAGTCTCAGAGTAATCAATACCTTCAACTTGTGAAAAACCCTTTGCAACAAGACGAGCCTTATACTTGTCAATGGACCCATCAGCTGTGTATTTGGTTTGGTATACCCACTTACACCTAACCATATTTCTTCCTTTAGGAAGAGATACCAAATCCCAAGTATGATTCTTCATCAAAGAAGAATACTCAGCTGTCATCGCATCATCCCACTCTATATCCCATGAGCCTTTGAAAAAGACTGTGGATCCTCAGAAACTTGCCTAACACAAAAGTCCAAAACTTGTAGAATGTGCGTGATGATGCCTAGTGGGTGGAAGATCCTCTATGAAAGGTGTTGCCTCAGAAACTGTAGTACGAGCCCACTTAGGCATAGTGACAACATCAGTGGGAATAGGATCCTCAATGACATCTATAACCTCCTCATCAATCTCCTCAAAGAAAGGATCCTCAAGATGAGATGAAGAAGAAGAAGGAGGATGGAAGAAGATGAAGAATCATGAGGAGTGAAATGCTCATCAAACTGAACATGTGTTTGAAAAAGAACATCATGTGTATCAGGATCTAAAAGATGATAAGCTCTCATGTCCTCACAATACCCTACAAAGATCAAGGGTTTACTCTTCTTATCCAAAGCTTTCCTTTTCTTCTTTGGCACAAAGGCCCAAGCATGGCTCCCAAAGACTCAAAAAAATGAGACATCTGGCTTAGTGTTGGACCAAGCTTCCTCTGGAGTCAAATGCTCAAGTGCTCTGTGTGGTGTGTGATTTTGAATATAGTTAGCACAATTAACTACTTCTACCCAATAGATAGGAGGTATATCTCTAGAATGCATCATATAGTTAGCCATTTCCTTCAAAGTTCTATTCTTCCTTTCTGCTAATCCATTTTGTTGTGGAGTATGAGGAACAAAATGCTAGTGAATAATGCCTTGAGTTTCCAAAAATTTAGAAAACTCATTGCTGAAGTACCCCCATTATCAGTGTGAAGGTTCTTTATGCTACTAGAAGATTGTTTCTCGACCAAAGCCTTGAAGAATTTTGAAGTGTGAAAAACATCACTTTTGTACTTGAGAAAATAAACCCAAGTACGCCTCGAGAAATTATCAATAAATGTAAGTGCATACTTAGCTCCATTGAAAGATGGGGTAGGAAAAACCATCAAGTCACTATGCACAAGCTCAAGTGGTGAAGAAGCTCTCTTAGAAAATTCTTAGGAAAAGGATCTTGGTGTTGTTTCCCTAATGCACAACCATGACAAACTCCCTCAAGACAAGAAACTCTAGGAAGACCATCTACCATACCATGAGTGCTCAACTCCTTCAAATATCTGTAATTGAGATGTCCAAATCTTTCATGCCAAAGCTTACTCTCTGAATCTAAATGAGAAACCAATCTGTCCCTATAGAAGAAGTGTCATCAAAACCCTCAAAGTGATATAGTCTAGAACTATGATCAACAATACCCTAAAGCAACAAGTGAATAAGGCTCCAACAAAGTTCTTACTTCTGCCCCATGTGGTGTAAAAGTCACTATTTTTCCCTTGACCAGAATGACAAATTTGATATATAGAAAGTAAATTTGTAGTGATGTTAGGAACATATAGTGCATCTTGGATATTTCCACCATCAAGTTGTATATCACCTTTTCCTCAACAGAAAGAAAGGAAGAATCTCCAACCTCAATTTTGGAAGTAGAACTCAAACCTAGAGAAACAAAAGACTCCTTGGAAGAAGTCATGTGATGAGAAGCACCAAAATCTATAACCCAATTGTCTATAAGTGGTGACTGAGATCTTCCAACAACATTAAGTGATTTTCCATGTTGATTAGAAGGAGGTGGAGTGGAGATAGAAATTTTGTGTTTCTTGATTGCATCCTCTAAGGCTTGCATTCACTTATAACACCTATTTTCTTCATGATTACTACCCCCACAAAAAGAGCATGAATGGCTAGACTTATTCTTGGATTTAGAAGACTCCTTGGGTTTTGAGTTGTTTTCTTTGGGTTTAGGAGCATTTTGAGATGGAGAAGGTGTGGATTTGGGGGCCTTTTTGGTTTCCCTTGCCCTTAGGATTAGATGCAACTAATGCCTTTTGAGAGGTGGAAGACTCAAGGTGAGATAATTTAGATTCTTCCCTAGTAAGTCTTTCACAAAATGTTTCTAAGTTAGGCATTTTGAATGTGTCACCTAAGGCATCCATGCTAGAGAAAAGGTAGAAGAAAAAAATTTGGAATGGTCCTCTAAACTTGGATAGAATCAAGTAAACACACTCTTCATCTTTCTTATCTCTTCCACTCCCCTTCAACTATGTCAACAAATGCTTGAACTTGGTAAGATAGTCTATAATTTTTGGAAAATCTTCATGATTAAGAGAGGTGATCTCAATTTCAAGTTGCATGGCTCTCATATGATCCACCTTACCAAATAAATCCTCCAATTTCTCCCATATTTTGAAAGGAGAGTCACACTTTTCCAAATGAAATAAAATATTGTCACTTACATAAGTTCCTATCAAACCCATACACTCATCAAATTTGCACTGGTACTAAAATTTCTCATATTCTCTAGTGAACACTGGTTATTCTAAAGAAGTTAAAGCCCATAATCCTTTCCACTTAATTATTGTTTCCATTCTTGGTTTCCATGTGTGGTAATTATGTGTTGTTAATGGCTCAACATGATCTAATGCAGAAGTAGATAAAGATTCATCCTCAAAAAATCACCAAAAGAAATGCAAGAACCAAGCAATGCAACAAAACCCCCAAAAATGCAACAAGAGCCCCCATATTTGGCACTTTATAATGAGTGCATGTTATAATATGGCACTTTATAATTATAGTGTTATTCTCAAAATAAATATTTCAATGGAAAAAGCATGAAAAAACAAGCATAAAAAATGTGACACTCAAAACCAAGTTACCGATCAAAAGTTACAAGTGTTTCAATATTATGCTCTGCTATTTATTTTAGTTTCCACTAAAATAGAATAAACTCTTCTCAGCTTTTCAAGGCTTTGGTCGAGAAACAATCTTCTAGTAAAATAAAACAACCTTATTGAGTTAACACCTAATGTAAGAGAAAACAAGCTTTTCATATGCAATGATATTTCAAGGGTAAAGATTTCAATGGGAATACCTCAAGGCATTATTCAGGTAAACATTCTGTTCCTCATACTTTCAACCAGAATGAGCTTAAGAAAGGAAGAATAGAACTTTGAAGGAAATGGCTAACTATATGATGCATTCTAGAGATATACCTCCTGGAAATCTATTGGGAAGAAGAAGAGTTAATTATGCTAACTATATTAGAATCGCAAGGGGACCAATCATCGTAAGGCATTTGAAGCTCATTAAACTTGCATAAAAGAATCTGGACCTCCAAAATAGGCAAGGAATAAGCCTACTGCAAATGAAATGGTGGCCACCTAGAATAATACTCATTTAATCAATTGCATCCAATATATTTCCTCTATGGTATTGAGAGTTTAGTTAGATTCTTGATGTCTAGTTTCTCTCCTAAATCTATGGTCTTGACTAGTAGAATCTCATGATGAAAAGTTATTTCCTTGATTGAATTTTGACCTACGACCTTGATTTGGTTCTGTTTGAGAAGAGTTATTCCTTGCCTCAAACAAGCAAAGCTCATTCTCAATGGCTGCTATCAAGGTATATTTCCTCTAGTAGATCTCCATGTAATAAGGCACTCTTTACGTCCATCGGTATATGGACCACCCTTGTGATGAAGAAATAGCAAGTACAAGGCATACAAATCCATCTTATTAATGAACGGGTGCAAAAGTCTCAGGAGTAATCAATACCTTTAACTTGTGAAAACATTTTACAACAAATGCGAGCCTTATACTTGTCAATGGACCCATTAGCTATGAATTTGGTATGGTATACCCACTTACACCTAACCATATTTCTTTCTTTAGGAAGAGATACCAAATCCCAAGTATGATTCTTCATTAAAGAAAAATACTCAGCTTTCATCGCATCATCCCACTCTTGTATCCCATGAGATTTTGAAAAAGACTGTGGATCCTTAGAAACTACGCATAAAAGTCAGAACCTCTAGAATGTGCATGGTGATGCCTAGTGGGTGGAAGATCCTTTATGAAAGGTGCTACTTTAGAAAGCGTAGTGACGAGCCCACTTAGGCATGGGTGACAACATGTGGGGTGGGAATAGAATCCTCAAGGCATGGTCTATAACCTCCTCATCAATCTCCTCAAAGAAAAGATCCTCAAGATGAGATGAATGAAGAAGATGAAGGAATGGAAGAAGATGAAGAATCACGAGATAGTGAAACACTCATCATCCCAAACATGTGTTTCGAAAAAGAACATCATGTGTATTAGGATCTAATTCTTTTTCCCACAATAAGCTCTCATGTCCTCACAATACCCTCACAAAGATCAAGGGTTTACTCTTCTTATCCAAATCTTTTACTTTTCTTCTTTGGCACAAAGGCCCAAGCATGGCTCCCAAATACTGAAAAAAATGAGACATGTGGCTTAGTGTTGGACCAAGCTTCCTCAAAGAGTCAAATGCTCAAGTGCTCTACGTGGTGTGATTTGAATATAGTTAGCACAATTTAATCTTGCTTGCCCAATAGATAGGAGGTATATCTCTAGAATGCATCATAGATTAGCCATTTCCATCAAATTTCTATTCTTCCTTTCTGCTAATCCATCACATTTGTGAGAGTATGAGGAACAAAATGCTAGTGAATAATGCCTTGAGTTTCCAAAAATTTAGAAAACTCATTTGAAGTACTCCCCCATTATAAAATTCATGGGTGAAGGTTCTTTATGCTATTAGAAGATGATTTTCGACCAAAGCCTTGAAGAATTTGAAGTGTGAAAAAACATCACTTTTGTACTTGAGAAAATAAAACCAAGTACGCCTCAAGAATTTATCAATAAATGTAAGTGCATATTTATCTCCATTGAAAGATGGGGTAGGAAAAACCATCAAGTCACTATGCACAAGCTCAAGTGGTGAAGAAGCTCTCTTAGACAAATTCTTAGGAAAAGGATCTTGGCATTGTTTCCCTAATGCACAACCATGACAAACTCCCTCAAGACAAGAAACTCTTGGAAGACCATCTACCATACCATGAGTTCTCAAATCCTTCAAATATTTGTAATTGAAATGTCCAAATCTATCATGCCAAAGCTTACTCTCGAATCGAATGAGAAACCAATCATATCCCTATAGAAGATGTGTCATCAAAACCCTCAAAGTGATATAGTCTTGAACTATGATCAACAATACCCTGAGCAACAAGTGAATAAGGCTCAACAAAGTTCTTACTTTGCTGCCCCATGTGGTGTAAAAGTCAGTTTTTTTCCCTTGACTAGAATGACAAAATTTGATATACGAGAAAGCAAATTTGTAGTGATGTTAGGAACATATAGTGCATCTTGGATATTTCCACCATCAAGTTATATCACCTTTTCCCTCAATCCCAGAAAAGAAAGGAAGAATCTCTAACCTCAATTTTGGAAGTAGAACTCAAACATAGAGAAACAAAAGACTCCTTGGAAGAAGTCATGTGATGAGAAGCACCGGAATCTATCTAACCCACCCCAATATCCCATGACACTGGAATGGTAGTGGTGACTGAGATCTTCCAACAACATTAAGTGCTTTTCCATGCTGATTAGAAGGAGGTGGAGTGGAGATAGAAATTTTGTGTTTCTTGACTGCATCC
This sequence comes from Taxus wallichiana var. yunnanensis, assembly GCA_018340775.1. Taxonomy (NCBI): domain Eukaryota; kingdom Viridiplantae; phylum Streptophyta; class Pinopsida; order Cupressales; family Taxaceae; genus Taxus; species Taxus wallichiana. Next base: position 267,567,020 of record CM031237.1, read on the forward strand.
TCTAAGGCTTGCATTCACTTATAACACCTATTTTCTTCATGATTACTACCCCACAAAAAGAGCATGAACGGCTAGACTTATTCTTGGATTTAGAAGACTCCTTGGGTTTTGAGTTGTTTTCTTTAGGTTTAGGAGCATTTTGAGATGGAGAAGGTGTGGATTTGGTTTTACTATTTGGTTTTCCCTTGCCCTTAGGATTAGATGCAACTAATGCCTTTTGAGAGGTGGAAGACTCAAGGTGAGATAATTTGGATTCTTCCCTAGTAATTCTTTCACAAAATGTTTCTAAGTTAGGCATTTTGAAGGTGTCACCTAAGGCATCCATGCTAGAGAAAAAGGTAGAAGAAAAAATTTGGAATGGTCCTCTCAACTTGGATAGAATCAAGTAAACACACTCTTCATCTTTCTTATCTCTTCCACTTCCTTCAATTGTGTCAACAAATGCTTGAACTTGGTAAGATAGTCTATAATTGTTGGAAAATCTTCAGGATTAAGAGAGGTGATCTCAATTTCAAGTTGCATGGCTCTCATATGATCCACCTTACCAAATAAATCCTCTAATTTCTCCCATATTGAAAGGAGAGTCACACTTTTCCAAATGAAAACAAAAGTTTGTCACTTACATAAGTTCCTATCAAACCCATACACTCATCAAATTTTCACTAGTACTGAAATTTCTCATATTCTCTAGTGAAAACTTGGTTGTTCTTAAGAAGTTAAAGCCCATAATCCTTTCTACTTAATTATTGTTTCCATTCTTGGTTTCCATGTGTGGTAATTATTGTTGTTAATGGCTCAACATGAGTCTAATGTAGAAGTAGATGCCATCTTAAAAAAATCACCAAAAGAAATGGATGAACCAAAAATGCAACAAGACCCTTTTCCAAGCAATATGCAATGAAGAGCCCCCAAGATTTTGGCACTTTATAATGAGTGCGTGTTAAAATATAGGCACTTTATAATTAAAGCTTGATTTGAAAATAAATATTTCCAATGGAAAGTTTATAAAAAAATTATGACCTTGTTTTTTATGCTCTTTCCATTAGAAATATTTATTTTGAGAATCACACTATAATTATAAAGTTATCATATTGTAACACGCACTCATTATAAAGTGCCAAAATCTGGGGGCTCTTGTTGCATTGCTTGGGGGTCTTGTTGCATTACTTGGTTCTTGCATTTATTTTGGTGATTTTTGAGGATGGAATCTACTTCTACATTAGATCATGTTGAGCCATTAACAACACATAATTACCACACATGGAAACCAAGAATGGAAACAATAATTAAGTAGAAAGGATTATGGGCTTTAACTTTTAAAGAACAACTAGTGTTCACTAGAGAATATGAGAAATTTCAGTACCAGTGCAAATTTGATGAGTGTATGGGTTTGATAGGAACTTATGTAAGTGATAGTCTTTTATTTCATTTGGAAAAGTGTGACTCTCCTTTCAAAATATGGGAGAAATTAGAGGATTTATTTAGTAAAGTGGATCATATGAGAGCCATGCAACTTGAAATTGAGATCACCTCTCTTAATCCTGAATATTTTCCAAAATTATAGACTATCTTACCAAGTTCAAGCATTTGTTGACATAGTTGAAGGGGAGTGGAAGAGATAAGAAAGATGAAGAGTGTGTTTACTTGATTCTATCCAAGTTGAGAGGACCATTCCAAATTTTTTCTTCTACCTTTTTCTCTAGCATGGATGCCTTAGGTGACACCTTCAAAATGTCTAACTTAGAAACATTTTTTTGAAAGACTTACTAGGAAGAATCCAAATTATCTCACCTTGAGTCTTCCACCTCTCAAAAGGAATTAGTTGCATCTAATCCTAAGGGAAAGGAAAACCAAACAGTAAAACCAAATCCACACCTTCTCCATCTCAAAATGCTCCTAAACCCAAAGAAAACAACTCAAAACCCAAGGAGTCTTCTAAATCCAAGAATAAGTCTAGCCATTCATGCTCTTTTTGTGGGGGTAGTAATCATGAAGAAAATAGGTGTTATAAGTGAATGCAAGCCTTAGAGGATGCAGTCAAGAAACACAAAATTTCTATCTCCACTCCACCTCCTTCTAATCAGCATGGAAAAGCACTTAATGTTGTTGGAAGATCTCAGTCACCACTTACAGACAATTGGGTTATAGATTCTAGTGCTTCTCATCACATGACTTCTTCTAAGGAGTCTTTTGTTTCTCTAGGTTTGAGTTCTACTTCCAAAATTGAGGTTGGAGATTCTTCCTTTCTTTCTGTTGAGGAAAAGGTGATATACAACTTGATGGTGGAAATATCCAAGATGCACTATATGTTCCTAACATCACTACAAATTTTCTTTCTGTATATCAAATTTGTCATTTTGGTCAAGGGAAAACAGTGACTTTTACACCACATGGGTAGAAGTAAGAACTTTGTTGGAGCCTTATTCACTTGTTACTTAGGGTATTGTTGATCATAGTTCAAAACTATATCACTTTGAGGGTTTTGATGACACTTCTTCTATAGGGACAGGATTGGTTTCTCATTTAGATTCAGAGAGTAAGCTTTGGCATGAAAGATTTAGACATCTCAATTACAGATATTTGAAGGAGTTGAGCACTCATGGTATGGTAGATGGTCTTCCTAGAGTTTCTTGTCTTGAGGGAGTTTGTCATGGTTGTGCATTAGGAAACAACACCAAGATCCTTTTCCTAAGAATTTGTCTAAGAGAGCTTCTTCACCACTTGAGCTTGTGCATAGTGACTTGATGGTTTTTCCTACCCCATCTTTCAATGGAGCTAAGTATGCACTTACATTTATTGATAATTTCTCGAGGTGTACTTGGGTTTATTTTCTCAAGTACAAAAGTGATATTTTTCACACTTCAAAGTCTTCAAGGCTTTGGTTGAGAAACAATCTTCTAGTAGCATAAAGAACCTTCACACTGATAATGGGGGAGTACTTCAAGTAATGAGTTTTCTAAATTTTTGGCAACTCAAGGCATTATTCACTAGCATTTTATTCCTCATACTCCACAACATAATGGATTAGCAGAAAGGAAGAATAGAACTTTGAAGGAAATGGCTAACTATATGATGCATTCTAGAGATATACCTCCTATCTATTGGGCAAAAGTAGTTAATTGTGCTAACTATATTTAGAATCACACACCACACAAAGCACTTGAGCATTTGACTCCAGAGGAAGCTTGGTCCAACACTAAGCTAGATGTCTCATTTTTTTGAGTCTTTGGGAGCCATGCTTGGGCCTTTGTGCAAAGAAGAAAAGGAAAGCTTTGGATAAGAAGAGTAAACCCTTGATCTTTGTAGGGTATTGTGAGGACATGAGAGCTTATCATCTTTTAGATCCTAATACACATGATGTTATTTTTCGAACACATGTTCAATTTGATGAGCATTTCACTCCTCATGATTCTTCATCTTCTTCCATTCCTTCTTCTTCTTCATCTCATCTTGAGGATCCTTTCTTTGAGGAGATTGATGAGGAGGTTATAGATGCCATTGAGGATCCTATTCCCACTGATGTTGTCACTATGCCTAAGTGGGCTTGTACTATAGTTTCTGAGGTAAACACCTTTCATACAGGATCTTCCACCCACTAGGCATCATCACGCACATTCTACAAGTTTTGGAATTTTTATGTCAGGTAGTTTATGAGGATCCACAGTATTTTTCAAAGGCTCATGGGATATAGGAGTGGGATGATGCGATGAAAGCTAAGTATTCTTCTTTGATGAAGAATCATACTTGGGATTTGGTATCTCTTCCTAAAGGAAGAAAGATGGTTAGGTGTAAGTGGGTATACCGAACCAAATACGTAGCTGATGGGTCCATTGACAAGTATAAGGCTGTCTTGTTGCAAAGGGTTTTTCACAAGTTGAAGGTATTGATTACTTTGAGACTTTTGCACCATTGCCAAGATGGATTTTGTATGCCTTGTACTTGTTATTGCTGCATCACAGGGGTGGCCTATATACTAGATGGATATGAAGAGTTCCTTCTTACATGGAGATCTACAAGAGGAAATATACATGGAGTAGCCAACTGGATTTGTTCAAGATTCTTCTCTTGTTTGTAGGCTCGAAGGTCTCTCTATGTCTCAAACAAGCCCCTCGGGCTTGGTATGAGAAGATGGATTATTTTCTTCTATCTACTAGTTTTTTCGTTTCCACTCCGATCATATAGTGTATCTCCAACATGTTGGTGAGGATATTGTGATACTTGTCTTGTATGTTGATGATCTGTTACTTACTGGCAGCTCTTCTTCCCACATTAGAGTATTCAAGAGGGCTCTTTCTACATAGTTTGACATGACAGATCTTGGGCTATTGCATTATTTCCTTGGTTTATAGATTTCTCAGACAGATTTAGGGATTCATTTGAGTCAAACAAAATTACACCCATGATCTTCTTCGGTGCTTTGATATGGCTGATTGCAAGCCAAGTCCATCTCCTTTTAGTCTGGGGTTACTCTTACTTCCACATGTACCACACCACTTTGTGATCCTACATTGTATAGGTAGTTGGTTGGGAGTCTCATGTACTTGACCCATACTCACCCCTGATATTTCATTTGCAGTAGGGCTTGTATCTCGGTTTGCACATTCTCCTCATAGTAGTCATTGGCAGGCTGCTAAAAGGATTTTTACGCTATTTATAGGGCACTTCCCACTTTGGCCTACACTACACTAGGGGTTATACTCAGTTGGTTGGGTATACAGATTAGATTGGGTAGGTTCTATTGATGACAAGAATTCTACTTCTAGCTATCTTTTCTATCTTGGTTCTTCTCCAGTTGCTTGGGCATGCAAAAAAACAACAAGCTATTGCACTTTCATCTTTAGAGGCAGAGTACAGGGCAAGCCATTACAGGTGAGTCAACATATTGTTTGGCTTCATCGGTTATTGTGAGTTTGGATTCCCACAGGATTCACTAACTATACTTTGGTATGACAACCAAAGTGCAATTCACATTTCTCACAACCCAATTGAGCACCAGCGGACCAAGCATATGAGATACACATCCACTTCATTCGGCATCACATTCAGGATGGAGTTATTTGCTTGGAGTACCTTCCGACTTAGCAACAAGTTGCGAGACATCTTTAGAAGCCTTTTGCATCACCTCGCTACCTTGAGTTGTGTGGAATGTTTGGGGTTTGGAAGTTGTTCTTGGGGGGTGTTCATGAGAACATCTTCCTTCTTCTTCTTCTTTCTCTTACCTTATAGCAGGATTCTTTCCTTCTTTTGGTTCAAGGTTTCTTCATGGATATATTGTACATGAGTACCTCATCAGGCCTAGTTGCCGGGACTCTTACTGTGGACATGCCACTTCTATTTTGGCCCCTTGCTTCACTTAAGGGGAGTGTTAGAGAAGGTATTTACCTTAGCTCATGTTCACCTAGGTACATTAATTACCTTTATTGTATTTATCCTCACCCACTTATGTGTGTGGATATTTCTTTTTATTTATTTATATATTAGGAGATATTATCTAGTTGTTAGGTATAGTTCTTTCCTTGATTTATGGTATTGACTAGATCCTTGATGTCTAGTTCTTTCCTAAATCTATGGTCTTGACTAGTTATTTGATGACTAGTTATTTTATTGATTTATGGCTTGATCTACGACCTTGACTAGTTCTTAGATTGTTATTCCTTTCCTATATAAGCAAGGCCCATTCTCATTGTATTTCATTGAGTTCCATAATAATATATGATATTGTTGCTCATTTTTTTGCAAAGGTTTTGTGTAAAGTTATTCTGGTGAATTTATTTCATCTTATTGATCGTGGTGTTTGATTAGCATCTATGTTCTTGGCTTGGTACAATCTAGTTATCGTTCCTTTTAGCGGCCACCATATCTAGGAAAACATTTTTGCAGAGTTTGACCACGGGATCTTCTCAAGATAAAGGCAAATGAAAATTAAAACATACTTTAGGGTTTGAGCACCCTAATATATTTCCTTAACCCAATTGGGTTCAATTGTACTATGGCCAAGTTAGAAATATCATGTCACGATCAAATTAGATTTTATGTGCCATGTCCATGAGAGGGGGATTTTGATTTTTCCTAAGTCAAAGTCAAATTCCATGATTTTTCAAAAGTATGCAATGATAAAAAAAAAGTAAGATATGATTAATTTTACATGCATGGGATGAATGCCAAAATAGAGCTTTTCAGATAAAGACAAAGTGGTACTTACCTTTTATTGTTTCAAATGACAATAATTTATGCTAAAGGGATCTGTATCATTCCATGTAAAGGAGGATTGATAGGTCAACAAGAGGTTCAAAAAAGGAAAAAATAGAATTTTTGAGTTTACTTTAGTTTTTGTATATCATGCATGCTAATTTTGGCTCACAATCCTTAATTTTTTTCTATTCCAATGAGAATTGAGATTTAAAACTAGACATGTAATTGGAGAAAACTAGTGGTGTAATTGAAGGTGTTAAGCTTCAACTCCACTTTCCTTGTCTTATATATTCCATTGCTTATGCAAATATTAAAGATGATTTTTATGTAATAAGGTGATGCAAGATTTTCTACAGCAAGTGCCCATTAATGAGAATAAGTACTTTGCATTTCTAGTCATTTTACGGTTTGTGATTTCAAGATAGTTTTTATTGTGATATTTTTCCCTGAATTCATTAAGCTATATGCTTAAGCTATCCGCTCCATATCAAAAATAGTTATTGTGTTAATTTTAGTGTGAATGCATATTGGAAACAAGTATTTTGATTCACCCCTTCACAACTTTCATTATTTTTCCTTGGAATTCACCCAAAGACCTATGGATCGTGAAAATTCAATATTTCTTTTTATCTCTGTTTGTGCACATTCCCATATCAGAAAACTCCAACGAGTCTATGGTGTATTACCCTTCTTATCATTTCTAGTTTTCATCCTAACCCTTACCACCATTTTAGTTTAAGGATACACTAAAAGGGAACCAACCCTTTAAATCTAGAGATTCACGTCACTTTCGAATACCCACAACTCGTGAAGTGTTTCCATTATCTATCCACATAAGTGAGAGAGAGAGAGAGAGAAAAAAATCTACCATTCCTCATGTAGGGTACACTTCTTCTAGATAACATTGCCACCATGACTTGAAATGATGTGCCTAGATAAACAAAGTAGTTTAACCGCAAATACAACTTATGATTTATGAAGTTATGAGTACTTCTAGAGTCAATTAATATTGTCACCCTTTGTTTCTTCATGAACTCAACTACCTTAAGGGTTTGTGGGGTATTAATTCTAAAAAATAGCATGAAAAGATATAGTTAGTTAATATTCCACATTCACAATCTCAATAACCTCTTCCTCTTCCCCATATTCTTCATCCCCTTCTTACTCCTCATTTTTCCTCTCAATGTAGAATAATTTCTTCTCAACAAATTGATGGCCTTTACTCCATTTACTTTCATAACTATAACATAGTCATTTTATTCATTTCTATAGAATTTATTGTGGATTAAATCAAGTAGGTTAAGGGAATGATGGTATTAAGGTGATACAATCTCTAATGGTAGTGAATTTATTTTTCTTCATGGGAAGGAATTTTCCTCTACCTTACCTAGCATGGTAATAAAATAAGAAACAATGAGTGAAAAAATATTCATACCTTATATTGGATGTGATCCTTAAGACCACTAGGAATAGATCATTTAGAATGTTGCTTTTAATTTTATCCACGTGTAATGACAAGATATGGAACTACTAAATATAATCCTTTACTAACCCCTTTTACCACATATTTTCTAATTAGATAATTGGTTTCTCAAACACACTACTACTATGGTACATTTGTATCTCCTCTATAAAAACTAACCTTGTGAGATTAATAGCCTTGTTCTTTTTTTAAGTGCACAATCAGTGATATCATGTGAATTATTATGGTTCTAGATACAAGGATGTCATTACCACATTCTTCCCACTTGGGACTTGATGTAGATAAAAAATATCCATTTGGTTGATCCATGTGATCACATCATTCGATTGAATTTACACATTTTTACTTTTGGAATAGCGTTACACCACTAGGTAGAAGATATATCGGGTTGTGCGAGAGGATCCTCCTTGGTTGGTGTGGTTTGGATATAGTTGTGCATTACTTTAGGAATCCATGTTAAAGGAATGGGAATTCAAGTCAATCTTTGTGCTTGATGGAGCATTCATAATTTCCTTCCTCATTAATTTAAACTCCAGTTGCACTCCACCATTCATTTCTTTGACATTACCTTACAGTGATTAGATCTGACCTCCAATACATGAAGGTTAGCTTCCATTTTACCTTAAAATGTTTGAAGATTGTGGTGGAAGTCATCCTTACTCACCAAATTATTAAGCTTTTATTGAAGTAGGTTAAATACCTCTCATAATCCAAAAGATGAATATTCCATATCCATATCTTGCTTATTTAGTGTCACACCCAATAATTTCAATCTATTTCATTGAAAGAATAATTCGTGAAATGTTGAATGGTTTACAAAGGGGGATAAGCCTTGTTTCGTATCTGAGTGTGCAACTACACACATGTATGTATATCCTATAAAGTATATACACATGTATGTGTGGTTGCATATGTAACCGCAAAACACCTCTTGTTGCCCATCATTCATAAAATACTTAGCATTTATAAGTTGTTCTTATTTTGGATTTTATGTTGTATGTACTTACTATGCTAAGTATAATGATCTCGATGATGGAAGACATATTAAGAAATAATGTATCTATAATGATGTTGGAATACACCTTGTCATATTATGCGCATTTATTTGAGTCGATGATTATTATGCCTGGGTATATTTCTTGATGTATGTACCTAAAATAGAGGTTGAAGTGTACCTTGCTATGTTGTGATACTTACTTTGTTGAATGTGATTGAGGAAATTTGATACTTGGATGGTTACAATACATGTCATTAATAAAAAAATTATTTGTCTTGTTGAAAGTAATAACTTACAAAGAAGGACTGAATTTATACATAGCTGCAATATATTATTCATTAATGATTGTGTAATATAAGAAATTTTTACATAGTTGTAAAAGTATAATTTTAGCATGGAAAACAATATTGATTTTATAATGCTAACCTCCTTTTGTTATCATGATGGTAGAATATCACGAAGCACAATGGTGATCCTCAGCAAGGGGCATGTAAAAAGTTTAAGTTGGTTTTATAATACTTGTGTCATAGAGAAATAGTAAGTAGTTGTTTGCAGAGAAGTGCTAATACGGTTTATTTGATTTCGATTATTGATGAAACTATTTATAACTTCATCATAATACATATGTTGTACTATTTGTGGATTATTGATTTCATTATGTTGGGATAATTAATTAGTTTGTTAATGTTTGACCTAGACCATTAAGGCAAGGTTAAAAGAAGTGATATAATTTTTTATGGTTTAAGATCATGGCATATGGCATGTGGTTGTTTACATCTATGAGATCAAATCCTTGGAATTGGGTAATTAAATGATGGAAGGTTAATTTGGTTGACATTTGTTGTTTGGTGAATACTATTATCTTGAAGTTGTATTTGATCGTTATCAAGTTTCATGGGATTAGTTGATTTATTATTATCATGCAAATATGGTAATCAATTTTTAAAGATCACAAATCAACCTTGAAAAGGTTATTGTTGATTTGTGATGAGTAATCATCACAGTGCATATGAAATTGTGTAAATTTAATAAACTTAAGTCTTCGACCAATCATGATCCACCTAGGAGATAATATTGTCAAATGAGAATGCAATACAACTATAAACTAAAACTCAACTGCCACATTTGGAGAAAATGAGGGAAAATAAAAAGAAGTCTGTCAAAAATTTAATGTAATAAATATCCCATGGAAACAGTTTCTCGGGGATTGCAAATATTCCTCAACATGGTTCATTTCATGCATAGAGTTTCGTCATATTTTCTATGGCTGTTTTGGAGATCGGTTTGGTCAAGCTGTGCATGTTGATTCTATGAGAGCTAGCTATTTTTGGATCTTTTAGATGTTGTTATTTTTATTTTAGCTTGAGATTTTATAAATATATGATAAGATAAGAAATTTGAGTTGATTCGACTTGTTAGAAGCTTAATAAGGAAATAGAGAAGAGGAAAGGAGTAGCATAAATCTCTTAAAACTATAGGCATGGATTATACACTTTCCTATCTTTATTTTTTATTACGGATTAATCGAATAAATCTACGTGTGACATTAATGATAAATGAAGTTTATTTATTTTTGTTAATAACATTATAGGAACTAAGATTATTGGTTTGGGTTGTTCCCTTTTTGTTGGGTATATCTAAAGTGGTTTTTATTGTTAGATGTGTTGAGATAAAAACCCCTGACTATGTCTCGAGACTATGATTTATTTTGTTAAGCATTTCCACGAAGGATAGGAAATGGGTATTTGTTTTCTATGATTTATAGTAGGGCTTGATTCAATGCATACATTTTTTCTTATTGTATATGGTGACTAAGCATTGTCTTATTCCTTAAGAAGTTTTTGTTTTAAAAATATGTTGATTAAAATGATAGCTTGAGATGAACATGTATGGGTATTTCTAAAACCATGATTTTTAGTTTAATGGAGACTTGTACCCTCAAGATGATGAGTTAGTTTGGCATGGGTCGGTGACATCAAGTCACCATGCTTGAATAAAAGATGGGTTTGATTGGAACCTTGTTACTTTTTTTTGGCTGCGTTTAAAACATCCTAAGCAAGGTGAGTTTCAGGAATTTGTGTCTGTGATCTTACAAGTACTACTACTCTAAAGGGGTTTGGAGATGACTAAACTGTGCTAAGTTTTTTTCTTACTTTACGATTACTTATGATCGGTTTTCCTCCATTCGATATTGAGGACTAAATATCTTCTATCTTAACACATATAAATGGACTTATGAGACATGTTGAATACAACTAATAGTATGTGTCCTTAAATGAAACTCCACCCAAATTTTAGTAAAGACATATATAGGATGAGGTTGTTGATAAATTTGGTTATGGGATTAAAGTTATTGCATGCTTCTTTAGAGAGTATTGGAGGTTTTGGGACATACATAGTGTTACTTTATTTTTATACGTGTGTGCATAATTTAAATGTCAAGAGGATATGATGGAAAACTATTTCAAAGTGGTGGTATCAAAAGAAAATTATTGTCGGTTGTACTTAGTCTCATATGCATCGAAGAATTGTGTATTTATTGGAACAAAAATAAGGTTAATAATTATATGATTATTATGAGAGTTGTTGTAATGTTACTTAAATAAACTACATATGTTACCGGATGGTGAAATGGTAAGAAGTAATATTATCATCTTCTTTTGTTTAAAATTTAACATGTAATTATGTTAAAGGTCCATTTAGTTTGGTTGCATTAGTGTTCATAGATAATGAATGAAAATGGTTAAGTTGGATGAAATTTTTACTTAGATCACAACATTTTGTTAAGACTGGGTAATATATGAAATATGTATTAGAAAATGTTGAAATTAATAGGATCATGTCAAATGCTTCTAGAACATTGTGCTTGTTGAAATGATACTTTATTGGTTAATATTTATTAAGATAGTCATTAAATATTTACTTAGTAATGAAGCAGCTAGATAGGGGTTATATATTCCATGTTAGCTCTTACAAACTGAACATATACAATGCTGAATTTTTATCATGCAGGTTTGTTAGCAATTCAAGTTAGATTAAGAAGGAAGATGTGATATCTTTTGATTGCTTCATTGATATGTATTATTATTGTAATAAATGAATTTGTACTTGTTTAAAAGAAAAATTATTTACTTTACAAGTTGTAAATTGTTAGGATAAATATTAAGCTCTAATTATTATTCAATAATAAACTAGGGTGTACATTATATTTTATCTTTTTGTGTCATAACTCATGATAAATTGCACTTTCTTCCACTTTCTATAATTCTTTCTAGAAATTTCTTCTCTAGGTTTCTCTAGAAACCTCCTCTTCTAGAGTCTTCCCTAGAAGGTTCTTCTCTCCTCTCACTTGCCTATTTATTGGAATTCTACACTCCTCTTTGGATTCATTCTTTGGGTTGTATATGAGAGAGATCAATAATAACAATCTCATTTTTCTCGCAGATCTTGTGTTGTTGGCTTTTTTGTTGAAGTTGTCTTCTGGTTAGATATTTTTCTGTGTTGGTTCTGCCTACATGGTTTCAGAGCATTGAGTGTATGTAAGTTTTATTCACATTTTCCTATAATATTATGCATACTCTACATTTTTTTGGATAGACTGGTATTGCTAGTTTATATGTGAGGTTTGGATTTGAATTTATTTTTGGCCTTGCATGGTTGTGCTTTCTATTGATCACAACATGTTTACATTGATATGTTAATATGGATTTGGTTTGGCGGCATTGTGATTGAATATTTTATAATTATAATCTCAAATTAGTTGAAGATTTAATTTATTTGAGGCCTTACTTCCACGGATCAGCCAACTATGCATTTTATGGTGTTTTGGATATGTGGCTTATATTTAGCAGGTCAATGCTTGGATATCCTCGCACAACATTGGTTTTTTATGTTTTTTAATATATTTTATACAATATTGTCATCCATTCTCATTACTTAGTTGTTGATATCTACATAACTCTAATTTTTAGAGTTGTTGATCTCTACATCAATCTACTTTTTAGACCCATTCCAACGAGTGGCCCTCACGTTTGTCAAACATTCTCTCTAAAATTTTATTACATAAGTTTGTTTTTTTGAAAATTTTGGCTGATTAAAAAATTTGGCCCTAAACTATAGTTATATTTTTCCAAAAAAACAATTTTTCTATAGATTTCTATTAATAATTTCCTTTTGGGGGCAATTAATGTGTTTTTAGGTCAATTAATACTTTTGGCGGGATGTTTGTAAACCAATACCATATTTGAGATCCTTGTTTCCTCCTAGTTCCAACGAGTGGCCACATGACTACTTTTCCCTCTATTTTAATGATTTGTTTAATCATTGAATGTCATTTTTAGTTAATTTGAGCCTTTTATGAAAAATTTATGTTAATAACTTTTGCACTATAGCTTGGATCTTAGAGTCATTTTTTTCAAAAGTTACTTATTTTCCGTTCTCCTGTTCTATTGGTTTATTCTTTTATTACAATCTGGGGTGTACTATCTTTTGACTTTTTGACCTCTTATCGTGCCTTGGGATGCATTTTCGGTGGTACCATAAAATGACATCCATCCATGCCCATTCATGTCCTCATTTTATCCTATGGAGTCATGTTTGTTTGAGCCACTTAATTCTTCCAATTATAATGTCTAGAAACCAAAGATGCAACAATTATTGCAATCGAAGGGCTTGTGGCGCATGGTGTTAGATAGTGGTCCAAAATTCACTTCTAAAAGACTGTTACTTGATCAAGTTCAAGAAGGATGAGGCTCTTGGTTTGATTGGGTTAAACATTTCAACAACTTAATCTTCCATCTTTCTAACCTTAGCACACCTAAGGAAGCATGGGACAAGTTTTCATACTCTTTCATAAGGTGAATGAATTCAGATTGTTGCAATTAGATGCAAAATTATTTTCCCTTTTGCCATCGACTTTGTCACTATAAAATAATTTTTACCCAAAATTAAGTCTATTCGCTCATAATTAAAATCATAAGGAAAAACTAAAACTAATAAAGAAGGTATATTTCTTATCCTTTCTAAGTTGAAGGGTCCTTTTAATGTCTTTTCCCCTACCTTTTATTCATCTATGGATGATATTGGTGACCAATTCAAATGGCCTACTTTTGAAATCTTTTGTGATCACCTTAGTAGGAGAAAACCAAATTAATCTCCCTCTATGCCCTTCCTAGTAGCTCTCACACTCTTGTTGTTAGCTCTCCGAAGGCAAACCCAAGTCTAAAACAAATACCTTTCCCTTCTCGGCGAGCTGTTTTTGCAATTTTTCTTACCTTTCCTGAGAACTTTCTCTTCTCCAAATAGGTAAATAGACCTCGTCCTTCTCAATATTTTGAGCCTAATCCATCTTCTTAGTCCACAAAGTCTTTCAACCATCCTAATCCTAAAGGAAAATCCAAATAGTAGAATACCAATGGACCTTGCACCTTTTGTGGTGGCACAAATCATTTAGAGAATAGGTGTTTCTAGAAGACAAAATCCTTAGAGGAAACAACTAAGAAATATAAGAATTATGTTACTCCCACTTCTTCTTCATGAAGAAATGGGAAACTTCTTTCTGCTCGAGCTATATCTGTATCTCATGATAATTAGATCATTGATTTAGGGGCCTCTCATCACCTCACACATTCTCGAGATATTCTATCTTCAGTTTCTTATTGCAACGCTTCCCATATTGAAGTTGGTAACTCTTCTCGAGTTGATTTTTTTGGGGAAAGGAAATGTTCACATAAAATATGGTTGTATTATTGATGTACTCCTTGTTCTGAAAATTACTTTTAATTTATTTTATGTCTATCAAATTTGTAATTCAGGCACTAGAAAAAATGTGGAATTTACTCCACATAAAGTTATAATCAAAGAAATAAAGGATCCTTAAGATGTAGTGGCTATAGGTTTTCCTCATCATAGTGCTCATCTGTATCATTTTGATAGATTTGATCCCTCTACATGTTCTTCATTGATTGTTCATGTTGATTCAGTGAGCAAATTTTGGCACGAGATATTTGGCCTTGAATTACAAATTCTTACAAAAGATGAGTAAAAAATAGCTAGTTCTTGATCTTAAAAATATTTCTTGCACTGATGGAGTATGTCCTAGATATATGCTTGGAAAAAAAATCAAGTCCTTTTTCTAAAGGGCAAGGCCACTAGAACATGAGCTCCTCTTGAGTTGGTACATAGTGATCTTCTCACCTTTCCCAATCATTCTTATTATGGAGCTAAATATGTACCCACATTTATTGATGATTTCTCTTATAGGACTTGGGTATATTTCCTTAAGTCCAAAAGTGATGTTTTTGAGAATTTAAAAGCCTTTAAGGCTATTATAGAGAAGCAATCATCTCTTCCACTCAAGATTATACACACTAATAATGGGGGGAATATATTAGTAATGCATTCAAGGATTTCTACACTAAGCATGGGATTTTGCATCAGTTAAATGTACCCTATACTCCTCAATAGAATAGTTTGGTTGAGAGGAAGAATCATACTTTAAAGGAGATTTCCAATTACATGATTCATTCCAAGGATATGGATCCTTGATATTGGGAAAAGGAAATTAATTGTGCAAACTATATTCAGAACCAGATCATACATAAGGCTTTGCAGAATAAGACTCCTACACAAGTTTGGTCTGGAGAAAAACATGATGTTTCTAATTTTCATGTATTTGGAAGTAAGGCATGGGCATTTGATCCTGATGACAAACACAAGTCTATAGAGAAGAAAATCCAATCACTTATTTTTGTTGGCTATTGTGATACTATTAAGGCTTATCACCTTCATGACCTCGTCACTAATTATGTTTTATTTCGGTGGGATGTTCATTTTTATGAGAGTGATTCTTCTGTGGAGACTTCATCTCCCGACACTCCATCCTTTGTTACTCATACTTCTCCTTCTTTTGATATGCTTTTAGATGTTGATGATGAGGACCTAGTCAATGTACATGTACAACAACCTCCTCCTCTACCAAATTCTTCTCACATTATGTCGAAATGGGAGAAATCCACTTTGGATTCAGGTGGTGTTATGATTGGTGATCCTTCATTACCTCATCACACTCACTCACAAATTTCTGGTATGGATCTTCTTAGTCATGTTATTTCAGATGATCTAGTTCACTTTTTGAGGCTATTACCAAACCATAGTGGGTTCTTGTAATGCATGATGAGTATTCTTCACTTTTGAAGAATCACACTTGGGACTTAGTACCTCTTCCTAAGGGAAGAAAAATATAGTGATGTAAATCGTTTTATAAGACCAAGTATGCAATATATGGTTCTATTGATAGGTACAAGGTTTGCTTAGTTGTAAAGGGTTTTTCACAAGTTGAGGGGATTGATTACTCTAAAACTTTTACCCCTGTAGCTAAGATGGATTATGTTAGAGTTGTACTCTCCTTGTTGTAGCTAATCATTGACCCGTATACCATATGGATGTGAAGAGTTAATTTTCTCATAGTGATCTTCATGACAAGATATATATGGAGTAGCCTTCAATCTTTATGTATGATTCCTCACTAGTATGTAGACTTCGTTGCTCTCTCTATGGCCTCAAACAAGCTCCACATGTGCTTGGTACAAGAAGATGGATTGTTTTTTCCTCTCTTTTAGATTTCTTCGGTGTCACTCAGACCCTAATGTCTACATTAAACAGAATGGGGATAATATTATGATACTAGTCATGTATGTTGATGATCTCATCCTCATTGGAAATTCATATTCCCCATTTTAGACATTCAACGCAAGTTCATAGAGCATTTTGATGTGACCAATGTGGGACTTCTGCATTATTTCTTTGTTTTTACACGTTCATCATACTTCTGAAGGAATTTTTTTAGACAACAAAAGTATGCTCATGATTTACTTCATTGGTTTCATATGGCTAATTGCAAGCCTAATCCTAATCCATTTTAGTCATGTGTTGTTTTATCTGCTAATTGTAAGACTCCTTTAGTTGATCCCACATTATACAATCAACTTGTAGGATGTCTTCTCTACTTGACACACACTCACACTGACATCAAATTTGTTATTAACCTTGTCTCTCACTTTGTACATGAGCTTCGTTAGAGTTAGTGGAAATATTCTAAGTGTATTTTTCACTATCTTTGGGGAACTTTGCACTATGGAATACAATACAAACCATAGATTTCTTCACAACTTATTGGATATACCAACTCATATTAGGTAGGTGATGTTGACACTTGCAAATCTACTTCTAGATTTTTTTATCATCTTGGTTCTGGTCTAGTTTCTTTGGGATGTAAGAAGATGAATGCTATTGTATTATATTCTAATGAGATTGAGTATCGAGGTGTAGTTTGAGCTAGTCATGAGGCTATTTGGATTCAATAATTGATTAAGGAGTTTGGTCTTCCATAGTTAGTACCTAGTACTCTTTTGTGTGATAACCAAAGTGCTATTGTTATTTCTCACAATATGTTTGAGCATCAACATACGAAACATATAGAGATACACATGCACTTCATTTGACAATTGATACAGGATGGATTCATTTCACTTGATTTTGTGCCTATTGCATTGACCAGGTTGCCAACATCTTTACTAAACCTCTAGCAAATCCTTGTTATCTTCATTTGCAATACTTGCTTGGGGTGAAAGAAGTTGTTCTTGGGGGGATTCACCATGAAGTCCTTCCTTCCTTCTTTTATTATGTACATGGGTACATAATATGGCCTAATAGTTGGGACCCATCTTTGTGTTCTAACCTTCTTGATTCTTCACTTACGGGAGGGTGTTAGGATAAATATTAAGATCTAATTAATAATTAATAATTAATTAGGGTGTACATTATATATGTTTTTGTTTCATAACTCATGATGAGATGCACTCTTCCACTTTCTACAATTCTCTTTAGAAATTCCTTCTCTATGTTTCTCTATAAACCTCCTCTTCTAGAGTATTCCCTAGAAGGTTCTTCTCTCCTCTCACTTGCCTCTTTATTGGAATTCTAAAATCCTCTTTGGATTCATTATTTGGGTTATATGTGAGAGAGAACAATAATAAAAATATCATTTTTCTGCAGAGCTTGTGTTCTTGGTTTATTTGTTGAAGTTATCTTTCGACTAGATATTTTCCTGTGTTGGTTCTACCTACATAAATAAGGCATTTCAAGGCCTATTGTACTTGTTATTTATTCCATTATCATTATGTACTTTAATGATGAGGATTTAACTCAAAAGTTGTTGTAAAACTTTTATGCTAGTTTTGGTTTTGAAAACCACACGGTTGGAGTGTCAAAATGGAAACTTAGTAAAAATACTTCTTGATGACTTGGGGTAATGTTAATAAAAACATGTTTTCAGTTATGTGTAAAACATCCCTATAAACCCTGAAATGATAAAAAAACTTTAGCCGTGTACCTTGTCATGGAGTTTCCATCCGAACCCTAGGTTGTTCCTCACAAGTATGTTTGACATTTTTGTGTAATGTTTTTAGGAACCCATAGGATTAGTTCACAACTTTAAACAAGAGATGAAAGTGAAAATGTAGTTTGGTTTTGACCCACCATTTTGGCCCTAGGTGAGATTTTGGCTCCCGCATACCTATTATATTTCTACGAGGAAATTACTATAAACCATTAGTTTGGAGAAAAATGTCCCACAATTTATTTTTCTAATCGGTTTTGTAGGTCTCCAGTCGTTGGGTGACAAGGCCGCTTGAGTTCATTTATGATCGGTAGCTTTGGCAATTCAAGCGAAATTTTCATCTTGTTTTGAGTTGGGGTTCCATCATCTCTAAGTGTTTCCTTGTATATAGGGAAATAGTTAGGAAGTTGTTTCCTTATGTTTTTGAGTTTTGAAGATGGTTTTCAAATGTTGGTTTGTGAGCAACTTGTCTAAATTTGACATTTTTGGAAACTTGTAACTAATTGGTGAAAATTGTCATATGAACTTATCCAAGCAAAATAACGATAGAGAAACCTTGTAAACACGAATACATGACTATAGGAAACTTTCATTTGATATTTGTTTGTTAAGAAATTGATTGTAAAAAATGGTGTTTTCTCTCTCCTCTCTTTAACTCTCTCATTGGCTTTGGAAACAAAATGAAATGGAATTGCATCTCTTACTCTCCTTTGAAGTGTGTCAAATATAATTTCAATATTGTTAGAATTTTTGAAAGTTGTAAATTGTGTATAATTGTAGTCTAATACCATGTCACCTATTGTGTTGACCATGCAGTGGGTGTTGGTACGTGATACAAAAATAAAATGGTAGTGTTAGTGGTGTGTTTTTGTAAAATGGATTATCGTGGAAATATACATATAACGTTAAATATGTGTATTAGTATTCTATAATCATGAATGTTAATTATGATGAGATCTCATAGTGTATTGGTATCTTGGGGAAAATGAACATTCAATTTTAGCGGTGATTTTGATAATAGGTATATATATTATTAATGGTGTGGATGTAGATTTTAACTAGAAATTATATGAAAATGTTATAATTGCGCTCCTATGTGAATGAAGTGATTTTGTATTCTTGTGTGTGTTATTAAAATTTTTGGAACACTCAGAAGTAATGAAACTACCATATTTAAGAATGGTTATGGTTGACCACTTTTAGGAGCTTATTATTTTAAACATTACCCAATTGATCAATCCTTAAGAAGGTTACCATTGTGCATTGGGTTATTTGCGCATCGTCTTCCTTGTCAGGTTTTAGAGAAGTTTCGATCCTTGATGGTTCTCAAAAGGATTGTATTGCTAATAAGTATCTTAGTGTTAAAAAAACCTCTTTTCCTCTAAGATATGCCTTGAAACCAATCTTCTCATGTGTTCCTTGAGTCTTAGTAGTAATTTTTAGGAATTTGTGTGAAAAGGTATTTATTATGTTCATGAAATTATGTTTTTTTATCGTAATTGGCAATGCAATACCCTTTTGATATGATGTGTTGTGTATCAATGTTTTTGATGTTTTCTTTTTATACTAAGTCTCCCAGGAAGGACCAATCTTTGTACGTGTATGGGATCTTAAGAGTAATAAGGAAGGTAATGTTTATTATTGAAATGTGATCAAGTATACTTTGGTAGACCACAAAGTGAGGGGGTACCTCACTTAGTACCTTTATTAAAATCCTAACTCTCTTACATGCGAGTGATATAAAATGGACACACAAGTGAAACTTAGAATTACCTTATACTTAGTTAGGCCTTCTTTTGTTATTGAAAGTTCTTATAAATTACTCTACGAGAGTTTAAGTATTCGAGCATCTTAATCTCTTGTCTAGAAAACAAAACTTATGGCACATAACTATTTTGGAAAAAAATTGATTATTGAACCATGGTGACTAAAAATTCAGACAAATATGATTTTAGGTGAAACAAAAATTCTAGTTTGGAGACCAAGAGCTAAGAGACTCTCACATGTGTGATAAAATGTTTTAATCTATTATTGAGTTATGGAAATAATAGTAATAGAGAAAAGAACCAAATAAGTATATTTTGTTGGTGTGAGTTATCCTATGTGCCCTCCTCACATATTGGAGGGTCATCTCACATGGGTTAGGTTTAGGGTTTCATGTGTGTCATGCACTGTGGTTACTCAACACCCTATATGTACACCTTTACTATTCATTTATGAGCATGCAAAGACACTCCGTTGTCTTTCCTCTATGTGCTAGCTTTGTTTCTGTTGAGCAAGTTCTTCCATTACTGATCAATTCTTTCTTGCAATCGCTAGAGCTATCACGATTCCGTTGGAGTGTAACTACTTCGTGGTGCCTCATTTCGATTCAATTCTCACAAACTCTTTTCATGGTATCAGAGCTGAGATTGGGTAAACGTGCACTCATTATTTTTTAGTTGTGATTACTCTTTCTTGGTTTCATTCTTTTACTCTGCATGCAAGTTTTCGATCACTATTTTCTGGAATTATTTTGCTAATCTCTCTAACAAGCTTTCTCGGAAAGTTGTCAATTTTTGTGCCTTTTCTATACTTGTGCAGGTATTCCTGAAGATTTCAGGGTATTTACAGCCACATTTAGCTATCTATAGCTAAATCTGGATTTTCAACCAAAATAGAGATTAATTTCATTTCTTTTTTTAATAAATTATTAAAATGGAAGTGAAATTTTTTTAAGATCTCTATTTTTTGCAGTTCTAGATTTTTTTTTGGGTTCTCTGTGTTTTTGCTTTTTTATAGCATTCGAGTTTAAAATTTTTACGTCGTGGTTTCTCATGGAGGATCTGCTTGTATTTGCATTTTTTTTTGTGAATGCGTGGAGGGACAAGTGTGCAAACTATTTTTCCTCGTGTTGTGAATGGATTCCCGAGTTCAAGCTTTTGGTTGTGTGTGGACCGCTATTCCACATAAACTCTTTTCACACGACCCCTCTAACTGTTGTTTTTGTGGATTCCCGAGGTTTTCCTCTGACTGTTGTTTTGCGTGGACTGCGTGGACTATTTTTTTACACAAACTCCCTTTCATACTCACGGCTTCCCTAACAACACAGTCCTCTACACACAAACAACCACTTCTCTTCTAACGGCCTCTCCTCTCGCCTTGCTACCTCCCATGTTCCACGGACTACTAGACGCTGCAAACAAACAAAAAAACCTGCGTAACCTTCCTCACGGCCCGCGGACTACTGTTTCTTCTTACACGGTTGTGTTGCGCATTTTTTTGTAAGTGTTTTTATTGGTAAGTGTTTTACCTACCTTTCTAAAAAATAAACCATACATTTTCAAAAAAACACAAATTCCAAATCCTTCTTAAATCAAACCTATGTTTTTTTAATTTGTGTGGTAAGTTTACAATACTTTCCAATTTCACATACTTTCCTATTTTAAATTCTATTAAAAACACATGCGTGGTAAGTTTTTTTAAAGTATTTTGGTAAAAAAATTTAAAACATGGTTCTTTAGGTAATTTCTTTCAAAAAAATGGTTTTTTAAAAACAGCGGTTTCTAAAACTTCTTTGGTAAGTATTTTAAAAAGATTTATGTTTTTGGTAAAGTTTATTTTAAAATACATAAACCTTTTTTAGATCTTTATGTTTTTAAAACCATAGGCTTTAAAAGGTAAGTTTTTAAATTTACCTCCTTTTTTGAAAATCTTTTTAAATAAGATTTTTTTAATAGATCTTGAATAATTTTTAAATTTGATTTCTTTTAAAAGGGAAAGTCTTTTTAAATTAATTAGGATTTAATTTTTTATCAGATCTTAATTAGTTTTTTTGTAATTAATTAGATTTAATTTAATTAAGTCTAGTTTATTAATTTCAAAAATTTCTTTATCATGATTAGTAAATATTAATTATCGGCATCTAAATAACCCTTTTTAATTGTCTTTTTAAAACTCCAATAGCTCTAAAAATAGAAAAATTGGGTGTTTCGAAACGGTAAA
Organism: Taxus wallichiana var. yunnanensis; assembly: GCA_018340775.1. Classification (NCBI taxonomy): domain Eukaryota; kingdom Viridiplantae; phylum Streptophyta; class Pinopsida; order Cupressales; family Taxaceae; genus Taxus; species Taxus wallichiana. The sequence goes on from CM031237.1 coordinate 267,589,073, forward strand.
ATTTAGGCGTTCTTGTCGATTTTTTTCACTAATCATGCGCTCAAGTGTGCAGCATCACTCTAAGCACCTGTTTTCCTTCCGAGCTCTTTTCGGCATTTTGAAGACTCTCTGAACTCCTTTAGTTCCTTTAAAACCTTGTATTTCACCCTTATTATTGCTTGTAACTAGTGAGTGCGTCTACCACAGTCTGTAATAAGGGGGTTCCCTTTTACAATGTGAGACATTTTTTTCTCACCAGGGTTGGCTTTCACTTCCTTTCTTGTTTTTTTCTTGTGCTTGTTTACGGTGTCCTATTTTTTGTGCTCCACGAAACACTGTTGTGGTCTCCTCTCTTGCGCGTTATTACGCTGATTGCAAGACGAGTTACCAAGTGTTTAAAACCACATGTATGACTGATTGTAATCAATGCACTAAACTATAAAGTGCCAAAAATAGGAGGGGTTGTTATTGTCCTGGTCATTGTGTTTCTTTTCTAAATTTCTTTCTCTTTCTCTCACTATGAATGCACTTTCAATTCCTTTGCTTACACCGTTCAATTTTTTTCGAATGGAGATTGAAATTAATAATGAAACTAAGGGGTAAAGGGTTATTCCACATCACCATGGGAACCGAGACTCGAACCGGATGTCGAACTTGAAAAATCCAAGTGGTAAAACCATAGTGGTGAAGCCTTAGGTATTCTATGCATGTCTATTTCTCCTGACTTTCTCTTCCACATTGAGGCGTCTAAAACACCTAAATCTACGTGGAAAACACTTGGATGTGATGTTTGGACAACTAGATGACATGAGAGTGCATGAGTTGGAAAATGAACTACTAAGGTTAAACCTTAGTGACTTTGAAAACCTACAAGCCTTCTTTTCAAAATTTGTCCACATTAGATTATTGTCTCTAAGCTAGGTCCCAAATATTCTATCTTCGTGTCAACTTTCTACGCTACAAAAGCTGCTTTGGGCGATACTTGGACTATGCCCTCCTTTGACTATTTTTCATCCCAACTCATTCAAGAACAGGACAAACTCATTCAAATGGGGTCTCTCAAGTCCAAGTCACATGCCCTTGTAGTAAGTACTAGTAAGGGAAAGAAGACTGAAAAGAAGAAAGAAACAAAGGATCAACCTAAGAAAGAAACCAAGACCAAACCTAAAAATGACACAAACACTTCGACTTCTGAGCCTAAGGCACAAAAAGCAAGTATTTGTGTTCCTATTGCAAGAAGTCTGGTCACGACAAGCAACACTATTTTTGGAAACATATTGATCACTTATCTCATTTACTTGAGAAGAATAAAATAAGTGTTCCTAAATCCATAAAACAAAGTGCTCAAGGATGTCTTCACTGCCGCAAAAGGTGCTAAAAATGATAAGAAGAAAGGAAAAGCCCTTGTAGCCAGAGTTGCTCCTTCATCAACATGGATTATAGATTTTGATGCCTCGCACCACATGGGTTCTTCACATGTTGAGTTTTCCAACATCGAACCTTGTGGAATGTCCCAAATCACAATGGGTAATGACATGACAGTGTCGATTTCCGGTAGTGGATCGATAGAGATGGATGGGGGAACATTTAACCAAGTGTTGAGTGTTCCTGATATCTCTACCAATCTCCTATCGGTTTACCAAATTACTCACCTTGGTGAAGGAATGTGACTGGAATTTTTTCCTAACTCGATGATTATTCATGAGCTTAACAATGACACTACAGTGGCTGAGAGAAAGGAAAATCACCATTCACGGTTGTACACATTTTCCCACTTTACTTCTGATTCAACTTCTACTTCTCTACCTATTGAGGTTCTTCAGCTCTCTGATTCGGACTCTAACTCCTCAGATGATGATGTTGTTGAGTGTGCTCCTCTTCATGACTCTCAGACTTTTGAGTCTTCTGATTCTAACAGTAGTGATGATGAGGACTATGTCCCTTCTCACTCGAGTGAAGAATCTTCTGACTCTGAGCTTGATTCTCCTAGTCCTCTTTGGGCTAGGAAAACTTTGTAAAGTGTTGGAGATTTAGTTGGAGATACTTCAGATATGAGACATACTCGCTCAAATTTCATTGGACCCCACTCTTTCTTCACCTCTACTTTTGATTCAGTTGTCTCCTCTATTTCTTCATGTGATGATAGTTCCACTGATACAGACTCGCTTGGTTCTACTTTTGATGACGAGGATTGTGCACCCAGTTCTGATGTCAAGAGTACTACAGAGGAATCTTCTCCTCCTCTCACTATTTTAGATAGTATTGACACATCCCACATCTCATCGACATTGAGTAGGTACACTTGTGATGTCTCGCAAGTTCTTCATCCATCGACATGTATTTGAGAGGACTTCATCATCTCCGTTGTTGGGAGTGCCCCTTCTAGGACTCTTGTCACTTCCACTTTTTCGGAGACTTTCATTAATCCATCCTTGTTTGTGGATCCATTTTCTATCGTGGGGATGTTTTATTACCTTCACATTAGTTAGAAATTCTTTCTACTGTGTTCACCCTTCATACTCGACACCCCTGCACTCGTGACATTACCCTTGGCTCCTTTGTACTCACTTTCTAGACCTATGTCACACTTTCATGGACCAAACTTAGAGTTCTTAATACTATTGCCTTAAGTTTCCTGCATGGAGTGAGCAGATTTCCAGCACATCTTTTCTATCCTTCCTAAGGGAAGACATAAAGTACAGTGTAGATGGCTCTTCTTCAGTCCAGAGGTAGAGGATCTCATCATCAACATTCTTCTAGGAGACTTCTTAGAGTTGCAGAGTTCAGATCCATCCGTGGCATCTTCTGCATCCATCTCATCTCCCTCATCTTCTCTCTTTTTCATCTTCTGAGAGATTGCCCCTTTGTACATGGGTACCTCATCGAGCTTAATGTCGGGACCCATTTTTTCGCTTCTTTCTTCTAGGAAGATGTTGTTTGTATATGGGCACCTTATCGGGCCTTTAGTTTATAGGCCCCATTAGCACATCTTTCTTACTTGTTTAGAGTGTCTTCTTTTTCCATCTGACTCATCATAGCCGCTACCCTAGCTTCGATGAAGGGGGGGTGTTGGTGTGAGTTATCCTATGTGTCCTCCTCTCATATTGGAGGGTCATCTCACATGGGTTAGGTTTAGGGTTAGGTTTAGGGTTTCATGTGTGTCATGCACTAGGGTTACTCAGCACCCTATATGTACCCCTTTACTATTCATTTATGAGCATGCCAAGACACTTTGTTGTCTTTCCTCTATGTGCAAGCTTTGTTTCTATTGAGCAAGTTCTTCCATTACTGATCAATTCTTTCTTGCAATCGCTGGAGCTATCATGATTCCGTTGGAGTGCAACTACTTCGTGGTGCCTCGTTTCCAATTCAATTCTCGCAAACTCTTTTCATATTAGTTATAAGATAGTTCTAAACTGAAATGAATAATTTGTAGCCTTGTGGATAAGATTATATTCTCCTATTCCTACTTGTAAAAATTAAAAATCAAGGATGTTGAAGATATGGCCCCCAAATATGAGATATGGCCTAGATCTCAGATAGAGCCAAGATATATGGGGGCATAAAGTAGAGAAGATCTATAGGGAGGGGGATCCCTCTATTATATATTTGGGGGAGGCTATATAGAATATATTTTGCTGAGCCTCTATCTATATATGGTATGCCCAGATCATATATAGAATAAGGGCCTATTGACCTACTCTCTTAAGGAAAAAATGGGATATGAATAAGACAAAGATTTAACCAAGAAAATGTAATATTGTGAAAAGTGCCAATTCATGAAACTCTTGTTGTGTTGGGTCATGGTTTAATTATTTATCATGTATATAAGTGTGGTGTTGTGTTGCATCCTGTGTCATCTTGATAATTACATGTCCTTCATGTTGGTGCAAACATTGTAAGTTGTGTCATAAAATCTTGTGTGAGTCTTATTGGTGTTACATAGTTATATCCAGTAAAATTAATATTAAAAAAAGTATCTTAGTATTTTTGGTCATGTGTTTGGGTCCCACATGGGAAGATGCTATAGATTTGAGGTCTAGGGTTCGAAGGACCTCTATTGCAAGGGAGAACAATTGAACCGATATGGCCATATATGTTAAGGGGAGATATGGTTATATATAGTTATACTTGGCTCTAGTTGACAATCCACTCCTCCCTTGACATAGGAGGGGCAGATACTTCCCTACCATTATAGATCTTAACTAGTGGAGAGGGGTTTGGGGTTGATCTAGAGACACCAATCAATGGGAATGGGGTTTGATAGGACTTTCCCTACTCCTGATGCTACCATTACTATTATCTTATGCTATTTCGGGACAAACATAAACACCAATTGTGGTTGTAAATTATTTTCCACCCTTCCCCATCCCCATCCTTATCTCTCTTTAACATATATCTATAACTTAAATGTCATGATAAAGGAACGTTTCTCCAGTGTCTATGCAGATTATTATGTTTTTTTATTGGGTGGGGATATGTTGTCACTTGTAATTCTTGAGTTTTTATTTTTGTGTGCTAGTGGGGAGATCAATAGAACAAAATTCCAATCTCCAACGGAGGAATATCTTCCGGTTATAGAGAGTTTTTCTCCAACCCGGAGAGTGACATATTTTGTAACTACTATTGATAAACATGCCCCTATGATCATGATAGAAACATTGATAAAAACATTAGTTTTCTATCAATGTGATGATTGTTTAACCAACACATTTATCCAAATGGAATGTTTCTTAGGATGATGATCAACAAATCCCTTGACCCTTTCTCCCCCTAAGTCATGATCTTGATCTAGATTATACTAGAACTAGAACTAGTATTATAGATAGTGATAATTAGATTCCATCTATCTATTTTTTGTAGTTTAAGCATCTAAATCAATCAAATTCCATTTATTTATAGTAGTTTAAGCATAAAAAGTAATCAGAATCTATCCATCTATGGTATTTGAAGCATCTAAAGCACTCAAAGTCCATTTATATATGTAGTAGTTTAAGCATCTAAAGAAAATGGGGAGGCAATTTCAGTTTACGATAACTAGTTCCCAAATAACATTTTGGAACACTCAAATCATTTGGATTATCCTCTTCATATACTTGAGAATGAGCCATCTAGTCTATAGTTTGATGAGGCTTGGATGACTTTATGATCAACACTATATCCCCTTTAGAATATAGTATGATAGTATGTATACAATGAAGTAACCCAATGGTTAATTTCCTTCCTTATATATAAAAATCTATATAGATTGGGATATATAGGGTGACCTTATATAGATCTCAATGTAGAGTAAATTTATGTCTAATCTCACCCTCCTTTCCTCCAAATGCCTACATATAGGTGTACGAGAGTGTATCCCCCTCAATCTATCAATTGGGTATCCCATATAGAGATAGGGTCCCTCCCTACTTTCCTTGGCCTCAAACATAGAAATATGGTGTCAAAATGAGTACATAAAGGCATTCTAGATAGATATACAAGGGAGGGTGATTGTAGCTATATCAATAGAGGCAACCATTGATATCTCAATCGAGTGACCCATATAAATATAGTGGCCTCGCCTTTCATATAATGAGATAACAAGATAGATTTATAGGGTAGGGTAAGTGTGTGTAGATGTGCTCCATGTATATATGTATATATATATATATATATATATATATATGTATATGAGTTAAATATATTGATATATATGGTGATAAAACCCTATATATATAGTTTGTTATCATGAGAGGATGGGGTCTTCCCTTACCCTCCAGATAGATCTATAGGGTCAGGAAAGTGCCATATATAAAGATAAGAGACCTCAATTTATCAATTCAATCAATCTTTTAAATGCCCTCGCATCAACAATATTTATGCTTTAGAGGCCAAGGTCTTCCATTGATTTAGAAATGGAATGCCCCCATGTTGGTGACATTTATCCATAGGATGCCAAGTTCTTCTGAAAGGAGGTTGAGGGTATAGGTCAAGACTAACCATTGCATTAATGTATATATATTCTATTTAAGAGGTTGAGGTCTTCCCTGACCCTCCAAGAAGATTTTTGGGGTGGTAAAGTGCTCCATATAGAGATTGGGATGTTTTATCTATCATTTTAGCTATGTTTTCCATATAGGGATAAGTTTCCTTGATCTCCTCCCCTTTCATATTTCTCTATATAGGGATAAGGCCTCTCCATAGTAGCTCTCTCACTTTCCCCCTCTAAGAGAATGCCCACATCATTTCTATATTTCCTGGACCTCCCCCCGTCAAATAGGAAACCCTATATCTATGTGCATATAGATTTGAATATAGAATACAAAGGGATTGTTGATCTCCAAAAATTATACTAGGTTCATAAGTTTAAGTGATTTAATAAAAATAGAATTAAATCTAATTATGGAGTAACTACTATAATAATTGATGATACAAATGTTAATATACTCTTTGACACAATCAAATAAGCATGTATAATTTGAAACCCTAAGAAAATGAGAAAAATAGATGACTTAGTTAATATCTACACAATATGGAAGTATTCTAGGAAGGGTGAAGTGTTGAAATGATGCAAATAGTATCGTAAATGCCCTATGTGAATTCATAAACTCTAGAACAATGTCGGATAGGGGCACTCGCAGCAACACAAAGGCGTATATGAATTGATGACTAGATTTGGGTGTTGGTGATTGTTTAAAAGCTCAGGATCTAGTTTATGTTGCATTGAAAGGGTTTCATAATTGTTCCCTACTAATTGCTTGAGATTCTCCCTTAAATCGTGAAAGGTACCCTTAACATGCAACAAAAAATTGACCTACACATACCCACAAACCACATCAAACCTAAAAATAAAAATGAAGAACAATGAGTTGTACTTACCTCGTTAGTCACCCCAAAATGAACTTGGACCAAGCATTGCACTACATCTCAGAATCAATCTAACATTTGTGTGTGTGTGTAGAAATGATGCCCTAGGAAGCCTTTTTACAAGCTTACACTAGATAACGAGCTATATTTCTCGTTGATACAAATGTGTGGATAAAATAGAATAAACTTCCCCTTTTTATAATGTGTATGTAGATTATGTAGCCCTTGTCCCTTGAATGGATGCCTTAGATTTTTTTTCGTGCCTTTTGAATTCAAGCTTAGGTGATAATAGTAATGCTTAGTGTTTGGTCCCTCATTTTGAACATGTAACTATGTATTTATATGATTTTCTTGTTTGAATTTTGTAATTGACAACAAGAAGGATGACCCATAAGTGAAAAATATACTGAAAAGATAAAATAGACCTAAAAGGAGTGAGTAAGGTGAAAATGGGTTAGGGGTGTCGAGGAGGAACATAAGTTCCTCGGGTGTTGTTGTCCTAGATGGGCACTAGTGTCTGAAGCCATAAAATATAAATGAGTTAAGTTTTGACTGGGTTGTAGGGTGTGTAAGACCAAATGGAAAAAAAGAGACAAAGAAAAGAGGCCAAAGATAATTTTCCATTACTAGTATTATTTTTTAGGAATCATGTAAATGCTAACATTCTTATAGGACCTAAAAATGTACCCAAGAGCATGGTTTTGTGTCTACATGTGCCCCCACTTTATGTTTTTGAGTGAATACTCGATAACATAAAGTATATAGAAGATGTGTACCTTATGATCATGTAGAGTGTAAGGTTAATAGTTGTTGAGTGGATAAGTGAAGTGTGGAATAAGTGGAAAGTGAAGCGTGGAAACTAGGAAAGGAAAGTGAACCTAGTGGTGAAACGTATGCTTATTTATACCTATTGTGCTTATATTTTCTAATGTAAATTGATTCTTGTTGCATATTGAGGATAAACCTGCAAAAGAAAAGTGAAATATTAGTCAAAGTCTTGTATATGAGATATTTGAGTAAAATATGCATAAGTGTGTAAAATTAGTAATAAAGGAAAGTGTACACCTAATGTCAAAAAGTGTAAAGGATAGAAATGTGCCTGTAATGCCATGAAGGGTGAGAATTTTGGGTGATCTCAAGCCAATAGTGATTTTTTTGGTGATATCATGCCAAGTGTATTTTTTTTGGGCGATATCATGCCCAGAGCGAGTGTTGGGGAGAGAGGTATAGTTTTACTCTCGTTTCATGACTCTACCCTCATAAGCACCACTACAAATGGTACATCCCAATTTAGTTATGATTTTCCCAATTAGTTTTGATTGAAGGATATAGAATACATTTTGTAATTGGAGGCTAGTTCTTGCTCTTGTATAATTACTTTGAAGACTTCTATAGTATGTGATAATCTGATAAAATGATTGTATATTCCCATAGGACACCGACACTTGGGAGGACACAGATGCCCAAGTGCTACTGTCTAATTTTGGTGCTAGTGTATGCTCTTTCTTTTGGACCCAAGTCAAGTTTTGGGCCATTCTGTGATTGTATGCTTGTGCTAATTTTTTATTGTGCAGATCTTTACTATAGTTCTAAGATTCTTTAGCGGTGATTTATTCTCCCAATGTATTCCCCCCTCATTTTGGGTGGATGCGACGATATTAGGAGGATGTGTCCCAAAGGAGAGGAACTTATGCTAATATAAATGGATACCTACAGGGGGTAGGGGATGTGCATGATAGAATCCAAGGCACATGTAAACAAAGTAATATAGTAATAAGTGCTAGTGCAAATAAAGCAAGATAGTAATAAGTGCTAGTGCAAACAAAGATAACATGTAAATAAAACTCAATGTGACAAGAAAGTAAGAAGATAAGATGGAAAGTGAAAATCAGGTTTCATACATGGGCCATCACTCATAATGTCACAAGATTTTTATGGTTTATGTGGCAAAAGGCATATAAGGATCATAAATACATAGGGTGTAGCTTGCAAAAATAACATATAATAGCAAAAAATTGCAAGAAAAATGTATTAGATAACCATGGTTGTATATAGTCATGAAAAACAATGTTGCACATGAAGCACACGTTAGTATGTTAGAAACATAAAGAGTATGTCAAAGTATGTATATATCTATGAATATAAAATGCTAGTAAGAAGTAGTAAATGATGAAATGATAGAACCTATAATGTGTGAGAGTAGGAAAGGTAGATGCCCCTAAGAGCCTTAGTGGGACTGGAAAAGGATACAATGTCGAGCATCATTACAACATGTGAAAATATGTAAAATATCTGCATTCACTCAAAAACACCAAGTGAACGTGCATGTGTGTATATATAGAAAATTAATGACATACTGAGTATCTGACTAGCATAATAAGAAAAATGCCACATGTAAGTAGTAAAAGAAAGAAAGAGTAGATGCAAATAAGAGATGAAAATGATGTGTGAGTGTGATGTTGTGATATGCAATGTGTGAATATGATAGGAGCAACATGCCCCCCAAAAAATGGGTATTAGATGAGGTTCATTTATAAAAGACCCCTCAACAATCAAGAATGAACCATAGAACAAGAGAGATTAATTGGGAAATAGGTGTGAAAGTAGGTGCTAGAAATATGTATCATGAAGTGTAGAGTATAAACCATGTAGATGATGTGAGGTTCATTTCAGATTTATACCCTCAGTAGTTGAGTATGAACTATGGAACTAGAGTGCGTCATAGGGTAATGATGATACAATGTGTGCAGGAGTACTGAGAAAGATTAAGTGTGAAGATCACAGAGCATGATAATAGATACTATAGACAACTGGTGATAATGAAAAAGGGGGGAATAAAACATGATTCCCCCAAGTGTGTGAGGGATATAAGGCTATCCAATGATAGTGAAGGGAAAGGGACCTCCACCCGATATCTAAGGAGATAAAGGCATGTGACGATGCTCTAAGATTAGTGGAGTATGAGAATAATGACATACATGTGAAGGAGACCTATTTTTGAAGGAGGTGGTGAACTCCCATGTGAAGGGGCTTCCTGAATAGGGGACTGAGATAGAGAGGTGGAATATTAGACCAGTGAGGATGATAAGGTCGTGAAGTAGGTCATGTGTAGAGTTGGGTACAAATTTTTCCTTAGATTTGAGAGGACTAGGCATCCTAGGTGTTGTAACTAGGTGTATATATGTCATCAAGGGTAGGATGAGGCAATGGTGTACATTTTGGAATTCCTTTGAGAGTGAAAAATTGCTTATTGTTAATCAAATTGAGGAAAAAATGATTCATGGAAGGAATGGCTTGAGCGGTGTGGAGCCAAGAGAGATTTTTGGTCTTTTTGTTTAACATCGCATCTAGTTCTCCTCTATTTTTGGTGGTGAGATGGTTGTAATCACTTATCTTGCATCATCAAATATTCGAATCCCAATCTCGACCGAATATCACTCCTAGGTATTGTATCTCTGAAAAATTGCTCTTGGGAGCAATTTCAACCTCCACTTCTACATTTTTCTTTCCTTTTGTGCCTACTGTAGGTGCTTTCTTAGGTGTCATTGCCAAAGTTCTACCTTTTATCTTCTGTATTGAGTAAGATGAAACCCTAGCTCAAATCCATGTGCCCTAGCTCAAAACCGCATGCCCTAGCTCCTTCTCAAAACTTCTTCTTCTCTCAAACCCTTCACCAATGGGAAAGCAAGCCTCTTCTACACACAAATTTGCTCTCCACGTCTAGTTTTACATCTCTCTACACCTCAATACGATTTTCTTGGCTCAATCACACTTAGCTCGCTCGAATACTTATGTTTGCAAAGGTGAAAATGAACCTGCATCACATCCTTATATAGATTTTCAAAAAGTTAGTACATTTATTGCTCCTTCACTTACCAATAATCCTCGCCATTAATTGACCATTTTCACAATTTCATGCGTGGTACATCTTCACCCCCGCTATAACCTTCTAGCATTCCTTCCTACCTTCTCGCTGCAAACTCTCTTCCACACTCTTCCATGCATCGAGCACCTCATCCACTATGCCTTTCCCTAATAGTTTCCACGGCTACTACGTACCTCGTGTTATATTGTTCCTTCATTTATTTTCATCTTTGGTCTTCTTTAGAAGCAATTTCCTTTCTACATGATCCTTTCCATACTTGACTAACACCTGTAACAGTTTGTTCTCATGTATACCCAATTGTGAATAACAACCACCCCACACCAATGGTATGTGTAGTCCTCTATGCATAAAAATACTTCAGATTGTAATTATCTTCTAGCGCATAAAAACATTTATTACAAAAACACCAAACTAAATTAACAAAGCATAACAATGAAGAAGGAAATATAGTAAAGGAAATACAAAAAGGGAAACCTATACTAAATGGAAATACTACCTTATTACAAACACCAAGAAGACTTATTTATAGTAGGGCTTCAACCTACTCCTGTTGAAGTAATCAGGTAACCGTATTCCATCAAACATTTCTAATTGGCAAGTGCCTAATTTAAGTATATGAGTGATAACATATGGTCCCAGCCAATGCACTTTAAGTTTTCTTGGATGGTGTAAACACTTAGAATCATAAAGAAGAACCATTTTTCCGATATCAAGCTTCTTATCTCTCGATGTGTTGGTCATGCGATGCTTCTTCGCCTTGATTTTTCCTTCTTCTGACTCCATCGTGTTATGGCACGCCTCTCATCCAACTATATAAACTTGTTTATTCTTTCTTCTAATGCTTACTCATTAGCTAGACCTCCAAAGGCACACAATACACAAATATGGTAACATGAATTCCATAGAAGAATTGCTTTCATTCTAAACACCAACCGAAAGGGTGTGGCCTTATTAAACCTCTTATAGGTTGTTCTATATGCCCAAAGCACAAAAAAATCTTTATCATCCCAATCTTTCCTTCCAAAATCATAAATTTTTGTCAAGGTCTAGCTCAATATCTTATTGAAGGCCTCAACATTGCCATTTACCTGAGGGTGATAAGGTGTAGTCTTGTGGTGGTGCATAACCATAAATGCATCCAATAGTATCCTAATTGTCTCATTCAAAAGTCTTTACCCCTATCACTTGTTAAGCTCGGTGGGCATCCATACCTAGTAAGAACATTTTCTAGTAAGAACTTGGTTGTTGTAGCTACTGTACAATCCTTTGTAGGTGTTTCCTCTTCCCATCTTGTAAGATAATCTATGTAAGTGATGATATAGTGTGATCCATTTCTATGTGCGGCAGAAAAATGGGACCCACAAAATCTATAGCCCATTTCTCAAATGGATCTACACTACGAATATGTCTTAAAGGAATTTATTTTCTTTTCCTAGGTTTACCAAGGTGCTGACAGTGGTCACACGCCCTACAATGTGCTTTATAATCTTTGTATAGGGTCTCCCACCATAATCCAAGCAAGTAGAATCTTGCGTGTGGTGGCGTCACCTACATAGTGCCCACTTGAAATATTGCCTTGAGTATCTTCCATGATATTTGTGTGCTCATGTTCCAGCACACACCGGTGTAATACTTCATCTTGGCCTAGTTTGTATAAGTCACCACTAATCAACATAAAGGGTGTTGTGTGAATTGCAAGTTGTTTCTTCTCTAAGGCTTTCATTCCTTTTGATGTCATACTAGTGTGTAAGAAGAGACAATTTCCTCCAATTCTAAAGGTGTGCGATGTAACCTATACTGTTGTGCATCCGGCATTATATCTTCAATTATCGCATGTCCTCCCATGATTGAATTCTTGATAAGTGGTCAAGGCAAGAATTACTTCTACCTAGTTTTACCACGATTGTGAAATCAAATTCCTAGAATAAGAGCACCCATTGACATATGTGACCCTATAAAATGGGATTTTTCACTAAGTATTTTAATGCCATGTGATCAGTATAAAATACAAACAGAGTTGCTAGAAAATACTTTCTAAATTTATGTAGCACATGGATCATCGACAAGGCCTTCGCGACTCTGTTGTTGTATAATTTGTTATGAAGGAGTCAAATTTCTAATAGAAAAACATATAGGATGGTATGTAATACCTTCTTAAGTTGATCTAACACCATGCCAATGGTCGTGCCAAAGGTGTCCACATGCACACGAAATGATTGGTTCCATGAAGGAAAACATAGAATAGACGTTGTAGTATGTCTCTCTTGTAATGCCTCAAATGCGTGTTGGTACGGTTATCCCCAATAAAATATCCCTTTTAATTTTAGTAACTCTTCCATGGGTACGTAAATATTCACATATCCTTTGATAAATATTATATAATACTACTGTGTGACCCAAGAATTTGTGTACCTCACTCTAAGTGGTAGGTTCTTCTAGGCCTACAATAACTACAACCTTATTTGGATCCACCGAAAACCTTCCTTTCAGATGATGTGCTATAACAAAGTGCCAAAAGTTGTAGTATACACACACTTCTTTATGTTTAAAGAGATTCTTAACCATCTCGCATATTTCAAACATTAAGCGCAAGTTGTCACAATGATCCTTAACAAGTCTATACATCGTCCAATCATCTAAGTAAACCTGTAAGAAGTTGTGAATAAACTATTGGAATGCTTAAATAACTATGCATGAAAATATAATAGGCATATTTTTCAAACCAAAGGTCATCACAAGATATGCGAAAACTCCCCATTCGGTGGTGAAATTCATTTCTCTTGATCCTCCTGTGTAATTCTAATATGATGATACCGGAGAATCCATCTGTAAAAGAATAAACTTTGTGCCCTGTAACACCTTCTAATATTTCCTCTGTGAAAGGTGTTAGAAAAGGATCAGTCACACATGCAGCATTTAGTTCCCTGTAATCCACACAAATCTTGATCCGACCATCTTTATTTATAGTGATTACCATGGGGCTAACCCACTCTGATTCTTTTAGAGGCTTGATGATACCAAATTTAAACATTTTGTTAATTTCCTCCTTAAATTTGATGTGCATGTTAGGGTTCATCCCGTAGGGTTTCTTCCGACCGGATGCACACATTCCTTTAGCTTAATCTTCATCTCTCCTAATGACTCATGCACTCCTTTTAACTCATGGTAGCCCTTATGAAATAAGTCCTAAAAATACCGTAGTAGCTCAATTATCTTTGTAACTTCATAATCAGAAAAATAATCCCCAATTGTTTCCTCCTTAGGTTCCATATCCCTGCACAATGTTTACTTTCTTGGTCTTCATAGATACATGATAGGCACGTGCATTTTTATCCACACTATCTAACACTTTACGTGTACCTGCTGAATTATCTATATCCAGATTTTCTACTTCTTCATCATCCACTATGTAGACCATCTTTCCTTTTTCTTTCTTCAGTAAAGAAGTGTGCTTAAGTAGTGTGGCATCTACCTCTTCTATTTCATCAAAATGCACTCCCGAGTCCGCCTCATGAATAACTCTTGAATGAGTTCTTTAGCCTTTACATTGTTTCCCATAGTTAAATGCTTTATAACCCTTAATATGCCTCTTCCACGAAGGTTCAGTAGAGAAGTAGTAAAATTTCTGGACCATTCCTATAATCAAATCCTACTAATTTCTAGTCTCCCTATGCAATTCTTCATTAACATACCAAGCTCAGTTTAGCCTTGAAAAGTGGAATAAAGTTTGTGCACCCATAGTGAAGGTGGTAAAGCTTCCTACCCTCTATCCAGAATCTCTCACATTGTTGAACGTGCTGCTGAACAAGTTGATTACCATGATATATGTAAATTTGAGTAGGCATGTTGCTCCTAAGGAACTAATTAGTTGGAGAAGTGTTGACTTCATTCCATTTTATAAGATTATCCTTGTGAACTACCCACTAGCACGTTGTTGTCCCATGTAGGGTATATGCTAACATATTTCTTATTTCAACTTGATCTATCCATTGTTCCTCCATGGCGTGCATGAATACCTTAGGGTCTCCTTCTCTAGTGTACCGAGGTACAAAGTTTTTACCTATCCTCCGAATATAACGATATTTACTTCTCCGTGCAAATGCACTTCTTACTTCATGCCCAACCATCTCATAAGTGTCATGTGCCCAATTGTCACAAGAAATACTTGTAGTATCACTAATAGATTATGCATCCTCCCACTGAAGGATTCCTTCCTTAGATGGCTCAAGTGCCTCTAGGTCCCGAATGGTGCGCACATAAATTCTATTAAGGTCTTCTTCACTTAAAGGTTCAACATAAGGTGAAAATTTTCCATCTATTAAAGGGATAATAAGTCTTTCTTCCTTGATCTCAAAACTTATATATCCCTTGTTGAACTGTAGATCAACATTATTTACATATCACCAAGGGATCCCTAGTAGAGCTAGGAATTTGTTATCTTTTGCAAGTGATAAAACCTTAAATTCCCAGTGAACTTGGCCCCTTGTATAGTAATGGATACATCTTTTAAAACTCTGATGGGAGTGGCCTTAGTTCAATTTTCCATAAATAAAACATTAGAGGATGGTTGTAATGGAGGTATCCCCATCTCTACCCATGCATCTAAAGTAATCACATTCACTTATGTGCTTGTATAAATCAATATATTACTCAAGAGCCATCCATCTATAATGACATTGAGGGTGATCTCCTTTTCATAATCCAAGCTATGAGAGGGAAGATTAACATGCAGGATTTTCCATCTATTCTCAATACCTGCATGTGAAGTGTTTACCTTTAGCCAATTCCTAGTAATTGAATGATATTCTCCTAGCATATCATTTTGCATACCCCCTTCAAGTCATCAATATCCGACAAGACCATCTCTACTGCCTTCTTCTCTTCCATCTTCTCTGATTGTTCTTTTAAACATTGTATTTCACCCTGAAGATTTTTGAGTACCTCGATGGTTTCTTGATAAACCTCCTTTTGATGTGCAAGATCTGGGTACCTTGCATGCAAAACATCCTCCTTAGTGATGGTAGGCTTGTTTTGTAATGTTTCTTTGACATGCGAAGCTTTAGCGTGTGTAGTAATCTTCACAGGTAATACCTCAGGTTCCAATGGTGCCAACTTTGGCATCCACTGATTTTCCACAACACGTTGTATTCTAACCATCCATGTGCCCTTGTTCTCCTATTTTTGTTTCTTGCTAAGATGCTCATATAATTGAGGGCATTCCTCATAGCTATGATTCTTCCCATAAAAAGAACAAGTAATATTCTGATGACATTTGCACTGTAGTGGTCGGGAGATCCGCATGTAAAGCAAGTTCCACAAGGGAACTCACATATTCCACCACCACATCCTTGAAATTTGAATCTACCATGGTACCCTCGACCTCCGCCACGACCTCCTTAAAAGTGCCCCTAGTTTTGATTGTAGTGCGCTTGAGTGTGATCACAATCATGGTGCTCACCTTTTATTTTAGAATTATCTGATACTCCTGTCTATCACACACCAATATCTATAGCATCATGGATCTGACCAATCAACCTACAGTCTTTGTATCATGAGTCATGGATTAGAAAATTTTACAATAGCAAGATACATTCTTTCTTATCACACGTTGTAATAATGGGAAACAACTAGCATCATGGTTCAAATGACATATCTCACAATATAGCAATAATGAATGCACTGATATATGGGGACAACTATCCTTAGTGTGCCCTTCCACTTCACAATCTATACACCAAATCCTAGTGTGCATCTCATGTGTTGAATTGGCCGATAGTTTCTCCAACTACTTTGTCATGGCTGTAATATGTGCCTCTAAGAATGGGCTTACTCTAGTGTCTATACTTATAACTACCTCAACGTGCAAATCTTCTTCTAGTGATTCATATGGGTCTCGTATATGTCTTATGTGACAACAACCTCCTAAAAGGTGTGATAAATCCCCAACCAAACCATTGTGCATGCTGGCTTGCATGAATATCATAAGAAATCTTAGACAACAGTGTTTTTAAATGGGCATGAAAACTCTCGGTAGTTCCTCGCTTAATATCCTTGAGTGCACTTATACGCTTTTGATGAAACTCAAGTATATAAAAATCCTTAAGGAAGGCATCCCGCAATGCTACATAATCTACGCAAGTCTGACCGGGGTCAAACTTCCTATAGCAACTATGTGCAAGTCCCTATAATGTAGAGGAAAAATGACTCGGCCTTGTGCTCAAAATTTGTAATCCCTTTTACGTGCAACAAGATCTCACACATGTGTAATAAATGCCCCAATGATGATACAGGTCTCTTCGCAAGGTGTTCGGGATCCAGAGAAGCTTTACGGATATGCGTTAACATCCCACATGCCCGCTTAGCCCCCGCGTGCTTTGTTTTCCCTTTTTCCTCTTTTCTTGGCTTTTTGGTCTTGATGATGTGAAACCGCCACCCCGAACAGGCGGCGGTCAGCTGCCCGCCGCCTGCCGAGCGGGCGGCGGTCCTTTATGCGTTTTCTAGAATGTTCTTTTGATGGAACGCACACAAAGTTCAATGCTTCACCAGCTTTTCTTGCCGACTTGAGCATGCATTTATGTTTTTGGTCCCCTGGAATAGTGTTTTTCCTTTGTTTATTGTTTAGGAGTTCAGTTTGGTTTTGATCTTTGGGTGTTTGAATTCCTATAAATGCATGGTTTGTGCACATGCAAATGGCCCCTCATTCTTGTTTTAAAACTCATCACTTTCAGTAGTTCAGTCTTCTAGTTTGCTTAAGTTTGATAGTTTAAATCTTTTACATGCTTAGTTGCATTTACTCAATTTGTTGGTAAGCCACTGAGATCCAACTTGTGCAAACAGTATTATTGCTTTTGGAGTAGAATAGTTTAGGCAGCCATTAAAGTTGCAGGTTTTGCTCTTCATACAGACTAGTTTCAGGTTCTGGACGCATTTTGTTGCATGATTCGCAGTAGACCCCGCTAGGAATTGCATAGGCCAAGCTTTGTACTCTTGCGCTATCCCTCTCCTATCCACATTCTATTACATGCGCATTCGAAGAAGGTTGTCCATTGATCCAAATATCTATTCTGTTGATGCAAGAATTACACGCTTTTTTGGATTCACGTGAGCACAAAGAACGAGGAGATCATACTGAGGGGACAAGAACACACACACCGTCGGATTCGCCACTGTTCTGCGAAATCCAGGTTCCATCTTTCAAAGTTTTAGTTAGAACTTATCAAATAAAGTAGTTAATCGCTTTATTACAGTTATTTCCATTCTCGATATTGCCAGGGAAGTTGTGGGGATTGATAGTTTCTGAGAAACTATGATTCATTCCTCACTTCTAAGGTAGGATCGAGAATCTCGCAAATAGATTAGTTATTTCGTTGTTTAGAATAGATATACAAAATTGCACAGACAAATAGCTACACTCGGCTATTTTGTTTGTTTTACGTTATTAGTTTAGTTGTCAATTCTAAATATTTTTAGATAGCTGCTTTCTTATAAATTGCCAGAAAATACAAAAAAAGGAATTATATATGCTAGAAGTGTACTTAGATTTTACTTTATTATAGTTTGTTTCATTACTGCTTTTGCATGACAATTACGGGACCTAGGGAGCCGGGGAATACATTTTCGAGCCAATTGTGCAGACCCAATATCGTAGTGGCAGTAACTGACATTGACCAAAACCTTAGGATACAAGTCTTCCAAACAACAACAGACTTCCAACAGATCAGGTCACAGTTGAGAGGGTTAAACGTAGAAGACGACCAAGCACACACATTTTGGTCAAATCAACCAAACTACAGGTTATCCTAGAAAACATCCGCATGACTGTAGAAGGATTTGAAAGAGAACAAATATTCGGGTGTGATCCTTTAGTTCCATGACCAGGCTTTGGAGACACCCTCGTAGATATAGATACCAGACTTAAGAATTCAAGTTGCTTTAGAACACCATGAGGTATTACGAGAAAATCGCACAATTACGATTCTAAGCGTAGAGGTGAGAAAGCTTACGACTCTTTGGATACTAGGGATTAGAACTTGATCTCACGTATGACCATAACGGGACCGCAACAACCAAGAGTCTACGGTTGTGATCCACAAATCCCTGACCTAACGAATCCACAAGTCGAGTTAGATATAGACACTAGCCTACGCACATTAGTATTCAGTCTACTCCGATTCCACCTATCATCATTCAACGAGTTGTCCCTACTAGACACACAATGACTAACAAAGCTAGAGAATTTTGGACTAGGCGGAGAATCATCCATAGAGTTGACTATATTCACCATATGACCCTATCGGAGAAATACACGAAACCATCCGGGTCATTTTCCACGCATCCCCTGACCCATAGATCGAATCACCGAGCTCGATATTGATTGGAGCCTTGAGCAGTCATCCTCGCGATCGATCTATCACACCGATCCAAGTTAGAAGGGCCTTCTTTGCCTTAGATTCACAAATACCATTAGTGCGTGTCGAAGACATTAGACTCCCTAACTAGTTTTCTGCATATTCTACCCCCCATGGCTGTCTCGGCACGACCTCGGGAGGTCGGGTGCGTGGAAGAGTCACTTGTTGATTCTCACGCTACTTTGTTGCTTTTCCGACGTACAAAATTGGTGAACCCGACGTGAAACAAATGAAATTAGTGAAGCTGACGTAAAACTTCCTACCTTCTCGTTCGGAGTCATAAATATCACGTTTCCCTTCACAAATCACCTTCGCTCCTTCCCATTATTCTGCGGGTATTCATATACCCCCCGAATATGTCGGGATTCGATGCATATGGCAGACCCCTCCTGGGTCTTGAGGCATACTATGCCCAACAGAATAGGGAATCATCACCCTCACTCTCAATATGGGGCGACAACTATTCAACTAATCAGTTGTCAACGCAAACGCCAAGGATTAGATATAGTTCGTCCTTCCAAGCAGAGGGGTTGGAGCAACAACTCGCTCAAACACAAAGCAGAGCCTTGAGGCTCAAACAATATGACATTGGTGGAGAATGCTTCATCTCCTCGGGTGCTACTTAGACCACATATTAGCGAGACAATCAGATCCATACTCGGTTCTAGATGACGAGTACTCAATACGTTATCCTAGGAATGAACAACGCTCTCAAGGCATGTACCCACTGTAGGAATTTTGCAAATACGGCCGAGTTCTCTCCTCGAAAATACCTCTATGCCATCACGTATAGAAAATACTCTCGAGAGAAACTTGGCAAGATAGCAATCGAGTTCATGACAGGCTATCACATGCCTATCAACACCGGGATATACAACAAACGCCACTAAGGCACGATATCGTGACTTCACCAAACGAAGTCATTTGACTCTAATAGAAAAGGTTAGAGGATTAGAACTTGCCCAAGCGAATCAAAATTGAAATTCATACAAACAGGGAGTTCCAATCCTCCGCACCATCCTAGCCAAGTAGATCTCCTCACAGGAGTAGGCACGTTAGGTATGACTCCTCAGTATTCACAACAAGTACCAACTAGACCCACTATCGCTAGCACAGTTCCTCCTGGTCAGGTACAGAGCAATCCATTCCTGGATAGTACCCCTTCGTACTTAAACATGTATTCCAAATCGCCACAAGGGGATATGTACTCATCCCCCGGCATGTTTACTCAAATGCGAAGGATTGCCTTATGCCCCTGCCAACGCCAGCGTACGTTACGCCATATCAACAACCCGTTCGCCACCACCTCCTCAGCAAGCACCATCAATGGTTGAGGCGTATGCAATAGGGACTTATTCGAGAATATTTAAAGGAGCCCTTAGATTTCGCCATAAGAAGCGTTATGCTTCAAGGCCTCTTCCGATTTGCCCAAATACAAAGGAGAAGGAGATCCGAATGCGCATATCAAAGCTTACGCTCTGACCATTCGAGAATTACTCCCATGGGATGGGGTCGTTGCTAAAATATTCCCCAAAAGCGCTGGAAGGCATTGCCCTCGATTGGTATTTAGAATACCGAGGCTTCCATACATTCATTCAAACAACTCGTATGCGAGTTCATCAAAGCCTTCGACATGAACAAACTATGGGGACGGGGAATCGGGGAGTTCTTGCACATCAAGCAAGAACATAACGAGTCTATCGCCCATTTCATCAAAGGTGGCGCACGAGTCCTTTATTCCTCGGCAAGCGCTCCAAACATGGATCGAGATGGAGCTATGTGATTTATTCCTTCATTCTCTTAGCAAAGAAGTGAAGGAAGAAGTCGAGAAGTTCCCACTAAGGACTTATGACGAAGTACTTGAGAGCGCTCTACGAATAGACCAGAAGCATGATAGATAGTGGCCGTAAGACGTATGGAGCAAATGGGAGGTTAATCACCTCCACTCAAAATACTACAACTACCACAAATGTCAATCAAGGACCCAAAATCCTTAACAAAAATCGTGGGGTAACAACAGATGGGGTAACTGACCAGCCCAAGAGGGTAAATGTCGTTAATACTCCATCACAAACAAACAACCAAAGAAACAACAATTTTACCCGACGGTCAATACGGTGGATTTTAATAATCCACAACAACAACAACGGTGAAATCCCATGCAAGGGCCAAGCCAAAACTCATTTGGTTACCAAAACCAAAGTCAAAACCAAAAACAACAATTCCAAAACTTTGGTCCTAATAGGCAACAGTTTGATCGGAATTTTAGGCCACAATACACACCAAACCAACAAAACGGGAATTATAATCCCAATTCTTATTGTGGTTTCCATAAAATTCGGGGTCATGACACTAGAACGTGTCGTGACTACAACAAATTCATGCAACGCTTGCCAAATGAACAAAAACAATTTTTTATGGATATGTTCTTAGCAGATCCTACGTCACCAACGGCAAGTACCTTCACAGGGGTAGTTTCCCCTCAGAATGCCCCTCTCAAGATCTTTAATGATCCACTCCCAAATCATGATAACGATGGGTTGAAACCAACTGGAACAAACAAAGGCGCAATAACAGGAAACAACGATCACGAGGCCTCAACTTCGCTAAATCCGTTAGTCGCGCCACAACTAGGAAGTCAGCCGCGACCTAAGGTAGTTGGATTAGTGGAGTTAGACTCCGAATTACCCGTTGAAGCAATTACGAGGACACGAGAGTATTTCTCTCAACCAAGTCCAAGCCATCTGCCGGAAGCAGATAACATCCAGCAAACCGTAGCAAAACCTATGGGTGCTTACGATCTAATTAATGATCTAACAAAAACCTTCTCGCATATTTCATTCCTTGATTTACTAAAGAATTCCCCTGCTCACAGGGCTGCTCTTTTAGAGGCGTTAGGTTTGGGTCATTTAATTAGTATCACTCCACCACCAGAAGCACAAGTAAATCATATAGACTTTGATGTTTATCCTCCGGGACAGGCGGATAGGGATGTCGAATTCATATTCGAAATAAGTAAAATGCCTACGGATGCCGAGATCGCACGCCAAGGTGATCCAGCCCTACACTTGCAAGTACAGGTTTATAATAATTATGTAAAGCGGGTAATGGTTGTGATGGAGCTGCGGTTAACATAGTCCCTTTCTCTCTTTTCTCCAAAAATTGGGATATGGTGAAACAAAGCTGTTCCACTACTCGAAATACCTTGAGAGGCTACGATAGCCTTAAAGCCACATCGATAGGAACTATAATACTACCGGTCACTTTGGGACCTAAAACAATCTAACCGAGTTTTATATTATAGATCGGAAACTAACTATAATATGATCCTCGGTAGGCCGTGGATACATCGAATGAAGGCAATCCCTTCCACGCTATTTCAAGAAGTAAGATTCTTGCATCACGGGAAAGGTATTTGTAGCCAAAGGTGATCAAAGCCGTTTGACGTACACCTAGCTGATTTAAAGAAGAGACCGGTGTACACTCGAATTCGAACTTCAACAAACCAACTTAATAAACCCACTGACTCAAAGTCAAAAGAAAAGTTGGTACCTACGACGGATCTTGAAACCATCAGCGTAGCCAAAACAACCCCAATTCCTGGCGGTAAAGCTAAAGAAACTGTATCATTAGGGACTACTACAAAAATCGTTGAATTAATAGAACAAGATTTACCAATGTTCTTACCATTTGATTCGGTAGGTATAGGATATTCCTTAGGGGTTGGCTCTCTTCCAACAGAAGATCTTTGCATGGTCGAAGTAGAATGTGCAAATACGGTAGATACACCTACATCTATGCTCCGGCTAAATATTGGACTCTCCATTTCGATGGAGCTAAATGCCGCTATGGAGCGGGGCGGGTATAATTCTTACCTCGCTTGAGGAAAAGGTCCTCCCATTCTCTTTCAAGTTGAACTTTGAATGCACAAACAACGGCGCTGAGTATGAAGCTCTCCTCCTTGGCCTTACCTTAGCCAAAAGAATTGGTATTGATAACATCAAAGTCTTAGGAGACTCATGATTAGTAACAAACCAAGTTTTGAAATATATGAAACTAAAGCCGAACATTTACAACTCTCAAAGACGATGTGTTAGATTTAAGCAAAGCGTTTAATTTCATATCCATTGAAGCAATCCCACGAGAGAAAAATCTTCGCCGATTCAATAGCAACCGGCATCACGCTTCACTCAAGCAATGAGCTAGAAGATACTCACTTCACGAGTATCCATTCATAATGAACCATTGATAAAAACAATGACAAATCCTCTTTCAGCGGAAATGAATCTACCATTCTAGACCATGTTGGAAATGATGCGGCTACTTTGGATTACTTAAATGCCTATGCGCAGCATTACATCGCTCTGTCACACACTAGATTTATCTCGATCCGCATTCATCTTCCTACTTGGAAATCCCGTAATGCGGATCTTCCCTCGTAAAAGGAATCTAGCATATCTGCAATAGAAAATGGGGATGATATAGATCTACCTCCAGCACCACCTGAGTTCGAAGAGGGTAACGCCTCTTTAATCGAAGAAACAATCGATGTCAACATTGGGACAGAAAATGAACCAAGGATATTGAAACTAGGTTCTTCATTAACCCCAGAAGAAGTAGAAATACATACTCAGGTTCTCAAAGAACATCAGAAGGCATTTGCATTTAATTACAAAGAGATGACGGGAGTCGCACCCCACATTGCGGTGCACTGACCTCGTCACTAGATCGAGATGCGAAGCCAATTAAGCAAAAATCAAGACCTATGAAGCCCAAGGTAGCCCTTATGGTAAAAGAGGAGGTAATAAAACTCCTTCAGGTAGGATTCATCAAGCCAGTTGACTACTCCCAATGGGTATCAAACATCGTTCCGTTCTCAAGAAGAATGGAAAGATACGCATCTGCATAGATTTCGGGACATTAACAAAGCATGTCTAAGGATGACTTCCCATTGCCATCTATCGATGTCATTGTTGATGCAACTTGCTGGGTTTGAGCTCTTGTCTCTCATGGATGGATTCTGGGATACAATCAAATCAGAATATCGAGCAAGATCAAGCTAAAACCACCTTTATAACTCCTTGGGAACCTATTGCTCTGTTTGTTATGCCATTCGGTCTCAAGAACGCCGGTGCCACGTACCAGCGGGCTATGACTTATATATTTCACGATTTAATTCATAAAATCATGGAATCCTACGTAGATGACTTGTTGGCTAAAGCCAAGAAGCGTTGTGACCATCCCGAAGTACTCCGTGTCATTCTTTCACGTTTAATAGAATACGGAGTTACGCTAAATCCGGAAAAATGCGTCTTTGGTGTAACGGGAGGAAAGCTCTAGGTTACATCATATCGTCATGAGGATCGGCGTTGATCGACCAAAATTCGGGCTGTCCTCGAAATGGTCCCACCTTGAGTGAATGCGGAATCGAGATCATTTCTCGGGAAAGTGGTGCAATCAGAGATTCATCCGGACTTAAGCTTCACTATTCATCCAATCAATAATTTACTCAAGAAAGACTATAGCATTGATTGGGTGAAGCTATGTGAAGCTTTTTGTGCGATTAAAGCGCTTCTTACTTGTCACCACCTACGCTAATGCCACCTAAGCTAGATCGCAGTTAATTCTATACTCACGGGCTACTGATGTTTCGTTAGCTTGCATGCTAGCCCAAGAAGACGATGACAAGAGAGAGCGTGTAATTTATTTCATTAGCCGAACATTGCTCGACTACGAAACACGCTATACACAAGCAGAACGAGAATGCCTTGCCATAGTTTTCGTAACCAAATGCCTAAGACACTACATGCTAAATCAAGAGACAAGGGTCATGGTAAAAACTGACCACTTACGAACCTTCCTCACACAAGGGTCCCTGTCTAAAAAGGCGGGACGCTTTATAACCTTAATGGGAGAGTTCGAATTAACTTTTGTAAACCAAAAGTCAGTTAAAGGGAAAATCATCGCAGATTGGTTAGCTGATAACCCGCTAGACGGAGGCGACTTAGTAGACTTAGACTTTCCAGATGAATGCGTGTACTACGTCGAAACCCGACCTGCTATATCTGAGTGCCCTTGGTACGCTGATATCATTAGTTATATCATGGACCATAGATACCCAGAAGGAGCTACACCTCAACAAAGAAGGCGGTTACGCATTATCGTAGCTAAATACGTCATTATAGAGCAAGTGCTCTATCGGAAAGCATTCGATGGAATGCTCTTAAGGTGTGTTGACACGAGAAGAGTCAAGAAGATTCTCCATGAATCTCACGGCGGTATATGTGGAGGCCACTTCGGCGCCACGCCACCACTCGAAAAATACATCGAATGGGCTATTTGGCCCACTCTAGAACATGACGCAATAGAGTTTGTACGTAGGTGTCATAAATGTCGGGAGTTCTCTCATGAGATCCACATGCGGCCAAGCTTTGCAACCGATCGCTACTCGTGGCCCTTTTCTACATGGGGCTGGACTTGATAGGGAAGTTCTCTCCCTCGTCCACAGGACGGCCACAATTTTATAATCACGGCCCTTTGAATATTTCACTAAATGGGTAGAGGCCATGCCTCTTACAACTGTACCTGGTTCTGTAATCGCTAAGTTCATTTTGAACCAAATCATTTGCAGGTACGGTATCCCGCAAATTATTATCTCAGATAATGGAACTTCTTTCAAGAATGAAGAAGTTCGTGAGCTATGCAACAAATTTAAAATCAGCCATCATACGGCTTCCTTGTACTATCCCCAAGCCAATGGGCAGGCTGAAGCAACGAACAAAACACTGAAAGCCATTCTCCTTAAAACAGTGAAAGAAAACAAGCGGGATTGGCATTTGAAGTTATATCCGGCCTTGTGGGCCCATCGAACCTCAATAAGAACTCAGCGGGAGCAACTCCTTTCTTTGGTATTTGGGGTGAAGCGGTTCTCCCACTCGAAGTTGAAATCCCAGTCTCGCATTTCACTCTGAGGATTACGGATGAGGACGCTTACGAGAGAAGCACGTCTTTCTCAATTAGAAAGCTGGATGAAGCTAGGTTAGATCTTTGAACAACGACATAGAGTCTATGCCGGCCGAATGTGCCGGCGGTATAATAAGAAAGTCTATGAACGTGACATATACGAAGGTGACCTAGTTCTGAGGTTAGACAGCCGGATCGACAAGAAGACCGGCGAAGGAAGGAAATTCCGGCCCAAATGGTTGGGCCCATACCGAGTCATGAAAGACTACGGGAATGGTGCTTATCTCTTATGCACGCTAGAAGGTGAGGAGTTTGGTGAAAGCAGTCAATTCCCTCCACCTCAAAGCGTTTCTACGCATAAGCAGCAAGCGCTGCCTATATAACTATCTACATCGCATTTTCATATAAATTAGGATCATTTTGTCCACTTGTTCTTACACAAATTGTGATCAAGGAATCTATTCTCAAAGCAATTTATTTCAAACTCGTGATGTTTCTGGCATGAAGTTCTTTAATCATACCTCTCCATCTTTGATATCATCAATCAATTCAGAATCTTTTATCTAATAAAATCAGACATGACGAAGTCCTAATGGTAACCATACCAAGCTCTGCAAGTTTGTTCTCGCTTTGGTTTCTTCTTAGGATAGGTGTCTTGCCTATGGTCTGTTCTAGAAGCTTCATGGTGTCACATCTATCCCATATGCACATCTCTTTGGAAATAAGAATATACTGACATCTTACTCAAACAAACAAGTCAAGAAGTGATTAAACAGAAAATTTTATTTTACACATTTCCTTGCCCCACCAACCTTCGGTGATGAGCTTGCATCTCTTACTAGTGACGTAGGGTTGGGAAAGGATGGAAATGCCCTTACTCGCCTATGCCTTGCCCACGGTGATAAACCCATGCTTCTTACAGGTAGCACGGGGCAAAGTGTAGGGGGTCCTCTAGACAAAGTAAATGTTAAAAGGTCATAAACAAACAATTCAAACTTTGAGTCAAAAACGAATGAATCAGATATTCAAAATTCCAAAAAGAGTTAAAAATCCTAAAAACCCAGATTTTGTCTACTATGTGGCCATCTACGGGTCTAAGTCTGGATAAACCGCAAGGTAAGTTACATCCAAAACTATGAAGTCATTCAGGTAGAGTAAGCTTGTAGTTTTCAATTTGGTTCCACCAAAGCTTCATCTGTCTTTCATCACTATCACTTCACCATATTTCATAACTTGCGCCCTTCTTGGCTCTTGGTGATGAGCTCTCGCATCTTACTAGTTGCGTGGAGTTAAGGGTGGGGCAAGTCAATCTGTTCATCATACTGGTTGTTCTCATCACTTTGCCAAAACAAATCATGAGGTATCCAAATTGCTAAACAAAAGTTAAGATTCAAGATCACAATATATATCTACAATATCATGTATCAGCATCATGAAATACAAAAAGAAAGCAAACATTTGCATCATCTGTTTTCCATTGCATACATTCTAGAAAGCATATAAAACATACATCGTAGTATACACGAAAAAGCTGGAACAGAAAGGGAAGACACAAGTGACAAAGTTTTGATCCAAAATCGGCGCATATATATAAATAGTCAATATTTGTATACTGATGCCATCATGCATTAGGCATGGTCAAAACGCTCAAAGAGCAGTAATACACAAAAGAATCCATAATACAAAAGTGTATAGGAGCCAAATGGCCTCTCACCCCTACGCGATCCCGGCAGAAGGTGCGCGCCCGCGCTAGGACTACGACTACGGCTGGCGCTCGAATGGACGGAAGGCTCGGGGTCTCGAGGGCGGTCGTGGTCTCGCCATGAGAACGGCTCCTCATAAGGCGCTCGGCTGTCCTATAGCCTGCCAACTCTGTACGGAGAGTAGACACCATCTTGGCCACATGCCAAACGGGAGCAAAGACGTCGGTATGCCTGCCGGCTCCTGAGGGCTCCCCGGCATCTACGGATAGCTTGCGGGTCTTATCCATAGGGATCATCAGAGAATCAGTACATACCCTACGGATTAGATCCCGCCACTCGTCAACAGTCTCTGCAAAACAAAGAAGAAAGACGAATTAGAAACTAGGCAAGAGGCTAAAATATACAAGATACAAATATAAGGAGGGATAGCAGTTAAAACAAGTCAAAAAAAAAAATCAAACTAACATTGAAAGGGAGAAAGGATAACTTACTCGGGTCAGGGCCTCAAGATGGGTCAGGGGGCCGGCACCCCTGCGAGATGCCGCCGCCGACTGAGGAGCTGCTCCTGTAGTTGGGGCAACATGACGCCCCGCAATGGACTCATCATCTCCACCATGGCCCCGGGAGAGTGGCTCCTCGGAAACCAGAGTCTCTCTCTCTGCGCTCTGCTCCGCCCTCTCCGCCTGCATGATATCCTGAGTATCATGCCACTCAGGATCACTCTCGTCCGTCTGCTCCTCCGACCCTCCCTCTGTGGACTCCTCAGAATCGGAGTCAATATCTATAGGGTCATCGCTACTATGAGCAGGACCCGCGGTAATCCGAAGTAAAGGTGCCCGAGGCGCACCAGCTCTCCCTACGGCCCGAACTATCCCCCCCCGGCTGCTGATAGGAATGCCGGGGTAACCACTATCCAACCACGGCCTCTAGGCCCCCTGCAGCCTCCCGGGCTGATCATAAGAACCGGTGCTCTTTGGAGGAAGCATGCCCACATATGGGAGGCCAAGCTGCTGAGGAACCCTGCTGAAAGGATGTACCTCTACCCATCCCACACGATCAATAAGCTGCCCTGTAATGGAGTAGGAAACCAATGTCATGGCCTCCTCTCCCCATCGCCGGCCATAAGCAGTGCACGGTGTGGCCTCCATGTCTGCTATAGTGAGGGAGGCTACTGGCTGGTGAGGTGCTCTAAGCACCGACATATCTGACCATCTGGCCGCCCTCACAGCCCCAGGATCTGCCACCTCCACGCCTCTGCCATAAGGAATAAAATGCTCATACACCTAACTCATGACTAGAGTTGGGTGGCTCAACGACTGTCCCTGTAAACGGACCACCCTATATAAGTCGTGATAGGTGGTCCCCAAAATGTCTGCCCCAGGCATATATCCGGCCATGCCCCCTATCTCGTGCGATGATGGGGCCCACACGGTATAACAAAGTGTCCCCTCCCTTGTCCCGATCGGTCTCGAGGCGAGGATCCCCATGATGGCCTGTCGAAATACGGGGATGGGCAAAGAAGGAATGGATCTAACTCTCACTCCTTCTTCGGCCCCGTGGAAATATTTGCATCTCCCATATATGTCGCCCCCTTTGTGCATCTGTGCCCGTGAGCTCTTGTCTCTAATGTGAGTCACCTCCAGATGATCGGGACCCCAGAATGCGGTAGCGTCCTCTAATGTAATGGTCCACTCACCACGGACCCCAGCGATCGGAAAGTGTTCCGATCTCGCATCCCGATGTAGGAGAATAAGTCACAGAGTATGTGACTAGGCGAGCAACGTGAGGCACACGCGATATCGCAATATGCCGGCCCTCTGCAATGTGTCCTCCTCATCTGCTGAGAGGGCATCCAATACCCCGGGCAGCCAGTCACACTCTCTCTCCCGGCTCCATCTAATATACTCCTCCTTCGCTGCATACACCCAAAAACACACAAAACAGAGTAAGTTAGTATCTAAACGATATCAAGAGAGTTATAAAAACATACACAAATGCTAAAAATACAAGTGTAAGTTTTCAAAAGAGGTCCTTTTGCATTCTGTGCAAAACCGCCGCCCTGGGCAGGGGGGCGGTTTTGTAACCGCCGCCTTGAAGGCGGCGGTCTCGTGACCGCCGCCCTGGACAGGGCGGCGGTCATGTAACCGCCGCCCTGGCCAGGGCGGCGGTCGCGGTCCGAAAACCCGCGGGTTTTTAACCCCAAAAAGCCAAAAACTAGCAAAAAACGACCATTTTGGCTAAAAACAAAGCCTACCCAGTAGGCGCCCCCTAGACGGACCTTTTAAACCTAACATTTTCAAAAATGACCCCCCCATTACAACAAATTTAGCATTTCAAAATTGAAGAGGGAAAAGCACAAAATTGAAGAAAAACCAACCTGTGATCTCGCGGGGTGGCGTTCCGCACGTGGAGGCATGATCACTATCTCATTTGTGGACGTTTTGACTCTACTCGCGTGAGAAACCGTTACTGAAGTGGGCCCCAGAGCTCAAAATCTATCAAATCGACTCACGCATGAATGAATAGTAAAATGGGCCCACTTTTTATATATATAGCGCTCTAATTCATTTTAAATCCCCTTTTCACATGTTCGGAGCGCCAACGGAGGTAAGTTTCTATCCTCGCACTAATGGTACGTCCTCTTCCCCTATTATTTTAGCGTTTATTTTCCAAGTTATTGTATCTATCTGCACTTGAGTTCCCCTTTCATTTTGCAGGTAGCGGGAATTTCGGATGGCGTCATTTCGACACACGGACGTATAAGGTATAACTTCTAACTTCCCATTTCGGGACGGCCATACTCGGACCCACCGTTTTATGCCTCTTCATGGCTAAAACGCTTCTCGAGAAGCAATATATACGTACCCAAAATTGTAAGTCTTGTCTTTGCAGAACGGTGTAATAAATGCCCCAATGATGATACAGGTCTCTTCGTAAGGTGTTCGGGATCCAGAGAAGCTTTACGGATATGCGTTAACATCCCACATGCCCCGCTTAGCCCCCGCGTGCTTTGTTTTCCCTTTTTCCTCTTTTCTTGGCTTTTTGGTCTTGATGTGGCCGCCGCCTGAGGCAGCGGCGGTCGGCGGCCTGAAGGCAGGCGGCGGAACCGCATAACTCACCCCCCCGAGCGGCGGCGGTCCTTTACGTGTTTTCAGAAGCGTTCTTTTGACGGAGCGCACGCAAAGTTCAACGCTTCACCAGCTTTTCTTGCCAACTTGAGCATGCATTTATGTTTTGGTCCCCTGGAATAGTGTTTTTCCTTTGTTTATTGTTTAGGAGTTCGGTTTGGTTTTGATCTTTGGGTGTTTGAATTCCTATAAATGCATGGTTTGTGCACATGAAAATGGCCCCTAATTCTTGTTTAAAACTCATCACTTTGTTTTCCTTTTGTAGTTCGAGGTCTTCTAGTTTGCTTAAGTTTGATAGTTTAAATCTTTTACATGCTTAGTTGCATTTACTCATTTGTTGGTAAGCCCACAGATCCAACTTGTGCAACTTGTGCAATATTATTGCTTTTGGAGTAGAATAGTTTAGGCAGCCATTAAAGTTGCAGGTTTTGCTCTTCATACAGATGAGTTTCGGAGTTACGGACGCATTTTGTTGCATGATTCGCGGTGAGACCCATTAGGAATTGCATAGGCCAAGCTTGTACTCTTGCGCTATCCCTCTCCTATCCGCATTCTATTATATCGCATTCTGAAGGCTGTCCATTGATCCAAATATCTATTCCTGTTGATGCAAGCATTACACGCTTTTCTGGATTCACGTGAGCACAAAGAACGAGGAGATCATACTGAGGGGACAAGAACACACACACCGTCGGATTCGCCACTGTTCTGCGAAATCCAGGTTCCATCTTTCAAAGTTTTAGTTAGAACTTATCAAATAAAGTAGTTAATCGCTTTATTTAGTTATTTCCATTCTCGATATTGCCAGGGAAGTTGTGGGGATTGATAGTTTCTGAGAAACTATGATTCATTCCTCACTTCTAAGGTAGGATCGAGAATCTCACAAATAGATTAGTTATTTCGTTGTTTAGAATAGATATACAAAATTACACAGACAAATAGCTACACTCGGCTATTTTGTTTGTTTTACGTTATTAGTTTAGTTGTCAATTCTAAATATTTTTAGATAGTTGCTTTCTTATAAATTGCCAGAAAATACAAAAAAAGGAATTATATATGCTAGAAGTGTACTTAGATTTTACTTTATTATAGTTTGTTTCATTCTTTTTGCTTTTGCATGACAATTACGGGACCTAGGGAGCCCGGGAATACATTTTCGAGCCAATTGTGCTGACCCAATATCGTAGTGGCGATGGCGACATTGACCAAAACCTTAGGATACAAGTCTTCCAAACAACAACGAGACTTCCAGCAGATCGAGTCACGGTTGAGAGGGTTAAACGTAGAAGAGGCGACCAAGCACACACATTTTGGTCAAATCAACCAAACTATAGGTTATCCTAGAAAACATCCGCATGTTTGTAGAAGGATTTGAAAGAGAACAAATATTCGGGTGCGATCCTTTAGTTCCATGACCTTGACATTTGGAGACACCCTCGTAGATATAGATACCAGCTTAAGAATTCAAGTTGCTAGAACACCTGTGAGGTATTATGAGAAAATCGCACAATTACTGATTCTAAACGTAGAGGCTGAGAAAGCTTACGACTACTGGATACTAGGGATTAGAACTTGATCTCACGTATGACCATAACAGGACCGCAACAACCAAGAGTCTACGGTTGTGATCCACAAATCCCACAGCCTAACGAATCCACAAGTCAGTTAGATATAGACACTGGCCTACGCACATTAGTATTTCAGTCTACTCCGATTCCACCTATCATCATTCAACAGTTGTCCCTACTAGACACAACAGCTAACAAAGCTAGAGAATTTTGGACTAGGCCAGAGAATCGTCCATAGAGTTGACTATATTCACCATATGACCCTATCAGGAGAAATACACGAAACCATCCCGGGTCATTTTCCACGCATCCCACAACCCATAGATCGAATCACGCCAGAGCTCGATATTGATTGGAGCCTTCGAGCAGTCATCCTCGCTGATCGATCTATCACACCAGTCCAAGTTAGAAGGGCCTTCTTTGCCTTAGATTCGCAAATACCATTAGTGCGTGTCGAAGACATTAGACTCCCCAACTAGTTTGTCTGCATATTCTACCCCCACCAGCTGTCTCGGCACGACCTCGGGAGGTCGGGTACGTGGAAGAGTCACTTGTTGATTCTCACGCTCGCCTATTGCTTTTCCGACATACAATTACCTCTACCTCTAGAACCACTTGATCCACTAGAACTAGAGCCACCTATACCCCATGATCTTCCATCTTTAGCAGAATCAGACCAAAATATGTACTTCCCTATGTCCCAACATTAGTACTAAATTAAACTCCTACAGTTTGTAAAGTGGTACTACTTCCAAAAGTGAGTCCAAAATTCTACGCACTTGAGTTCTGTGTTGATGATGCACCTGAGAAGGTACCCCGAAACAACAAAGAAGATGATTTCCCTGTCATAGATGTACTTGTTATTTGACTTACTCCTGCTTTCCTACTACCCAAACTAGCTTGTTGACTCCTAGTTGTACTAGATACTGGAAAACCAAGCGCAAATGCTAGGTTTCAAGTAGATTTAGATGCGCACCCGTAGACCATGTCATCTCTGCTGGAGTGCTCCCATGTGAGGCCGATGAGGGTTCCCTGTCATGCTTTCCAAAATGGGGAGTTCCAAATGCTCTTGGCTCAACATCCTCGTGTGATCTCCAAATCCTTCACGATCCATCTCTCTCCTCAATGCCATCTGTGTACAATATTACGCTACTTCTCTATCTCCCTCTTGCATGCCTCATTATACTTAAGTTTCCTTTCTTATCTCTACCTTTCTACCACTAGGTCCTCCATCCTTCACCAAACCTACCCTTTCCCCCCTACACGTGGTGGGGTTTAGCTATCCATTAGTTTTTCTTCCAAGTTCAGGGTTACCATCAAGATCTTGATCATTAGTGGAATACCTTGCAAATAAGTTCCCATGGGATAATGTAAGAAGCGGAACTCGGCCTACCTGCAGGAAAGAATAAGTGGAAATTGAGTACTCAAAAATAAAGCTATTTAAAAAACCACAGAACCAAGTATCCACAACGCACATCCAAATCAGATCAGCATCATAAAGGGCCTAAAATTTTTCGTACATATAGACAAGTGTGTGATACCTCCAATTCCTTTTAGATGCATAAACAACTAGCCACTTGTAAAACTCTACTGGGAAGATAACAAATAAGCTCTCATAAAAATAGTCATGCAAATTTTTCTTCACCCACACACATGTGTCAAACTCAGATCCAGTGCTAAACCTCTATGTGTACTCTTCTTCCAAATCTTTTATCCACTCCTCAATACTTGCTAGGGTCAACCGGTATGTATTCATCACAAACCATCCTAAAAATAGTTGAAAAAGAGGTCCCGACAATGGAACCAATGATGTAGCCTAGAATCCACTATGAAAACCAGGTGCATTGGCACATCACGCAGCCTAAGCTGAGTGCTCACCCAAAAAGTGCGTAAAGGCACCAGGTCCCTCTTTAGAGTTTCTTGTGTAGGATGTTAGTGTGATGAAGATAGAGCATATACAAATCCATAAATAAGCATAAATATTCCTCATGCATAACTAGATCTAGATCTTAGATAATCATTAATTAAACAATAACTATGTTAATGTTAACCATACAAGAACTAGTTACAGTCATGTTTAACACCATTATCCATCCAATATACTCCATTACATTAACATTGTAAAACATAGAATCTTCTTACATTACAAAATATTACCATAAGCTATGCGTGCATCAGATCCAACAACATAACTCTACAATAATTGTGTGTCTCTAAAATACACAGTTCACTACTTATTTATAGGGGTGGGGACTTTCCCTTCACCACTTACGCACTTCCCAAAATAGGTCGCATGCTAAAAATAGCCATGCACCTTTACATTAACATGCACACATGTAATTACACTAATAATAGACATCCTACAATTAACTTGAAGTAGTAATCCTATTATTATCTCAAACTCCTGCATGGTGTAGACACCAAATTCGTGTCTCACGACCCCTTGTAACCCGCATCCCATTTCACAACCTAACCTCAATACCTAAACTTTACACAATTATTTATTAATTACCTTGTAATTGATAAATCCACATCACCTTACCCGCCACCTCACTTTGCCACCTCATCATGACCTAGCCCTAACCCTAAACTAAGCTAATTAAGACCCATGACTTGGTCTAGACTCACATCCATAACTAATGCCTCCTTACTCGCACCCAAAGCCGACCTTCTAGCCACTTGACCAAGCCCGCAACTGATCTCTCGGGAGAAAAACAGGGAAGGCGGGCTATTTTACTAAAAATAGCCTACTTTTTCCTTACCGATGCCGGTTCCTACTCGACCGCCGTCGGTTACGTAACCGCCATCGGTTCCCTGTAAATGGGCTTCCCAAACCAAAACAACGGATCGGAATTTCATTTTGGAGATCAGTCGAAGGATTTTTGAATCAAAGGAGAGTCCAAAGCGATTAGCAGAGTCCAGAACTTCACTTGACCAAGCAGAGACGAGTGAAGAAACCAGAAGAGTTGGCAGCCAAGGAGATCAACTGGCATCTTCGTCAAAAACCAGTAAGTTACATCTTGCATGTCCTCCATTATAACATTTCTTATGCTTTTGGAATTACAGTCCTCCCAAATCCGTTTCTGGATCCATTATCCAACGTACCATTGCCTCTAGCTGTCATTCTTTTGTTTCTAACCATCCCATTTCCCAAAAAACTATCCAAAAATCAGCCATTACAAACTCCACAACCAGCCCAGAAGATCCTAGAACGCCGGTATTGGTTATCAAGTAACCGCCATCGGTTATAGGTAAAATTAAGCATCGGTTCCTTTGATCAAAAACCGGGAAAAGCTTGACCTTTCCCTACCCGGTTTCAGCCAAGCAATTTAATTGATATTTTACAGTATTTTGTGTTAACTCATATCGGCAGGGGAACTGACCACCTTCGAAAGGAAGTTTCATATTTCCTGGGCCCAAGGCAGTTCCCTCATTTATTATCTAATCAAAATCTTGTGGTCTTGTGTTCTTATTTGCAGGTAGTCCTTCCAAGACAAAAAGGAGTTCTTCGCAGTCAGCCTGATCTTTCTCTACGGTACGCGCACATCATCTCGACATTCTACAGGTATTCCTCCTAACCCTAACCTTATCTGTTTCTATAAGGAACGAAGCATTTTCCGAGTGAAACATTTTGGCACGCCCGGTGGGACCCATTTTGGGTTTTTCTTTATTTCTTGCTTGCTTTCATTATAGGGAGCATACTTGCTGTTTTCTTCTTCTAGAGATATTCACAAGGTATTTTATTATTCTGGTAAAAGAACTTGCTTTGTTTTTGCATCTTGCATTAGTAAAAGTCATCTCTTTTGCTTCATCGAATATCACTTTCGATTTGGGTTTTAAAACACATGCATTGCATTCCTGCCTGTTGTTTTTCAATTCTAGTGAACATAGATTAAGTAACAGGTCGTACACGTGGGGGTGATATCCACGGTATTGACAGGAAATTAACCTTAGTTTCACTGCACAACACATACCGAATCACTTCACAATTAACACAACAGCTCAAACATCCCCCTTTTCCGCGGTATTCCTCCGCCCGATTGAGGTAACCTTATAAGCCAAAACAACTTGACATTTCCCCTAAGTCTCTTGTTTAGGATTCTGACATCATTCTACGTCTAAAGGCATAAGCCCACAATAATTAAAATTAACCCTAAGGTTAATCTCTGCATTTGCGTGTGCATCTTGCTTGTTTGCTGTTCTGTTTGCTCTGTCATACTCTGTCTTTTGTGATCAATAAGTTGATAAATATACTCAACATTGCTAAAAATCAAATTAGCAGCCCTTTGTATCTTCTTATCCTAGATTTTTGACACCGGCATCGGTTAAGGGACCGACGTCGTTTGATCTGTGACCGGCACCGGTTCCTAAACCGATATCGGTTACTGTCTTCATCACCCTGACAAACCAAAGAAACTTGCCAAATTCACCATTCTGAAGTTGTTTTTGTTCTTGATAGATTGAAACTTTCCTGTGTGTTCTGGTCTATGGTTGTCATCACTCGGAAGCAAGCCGCCGCCATGGTTTCACACGCTTGCTCTGTTTCTTTCTGAATCACCCCCTTCACATTCTATAGGGAACCCTACACAGACACAAAGTGAGATCCCCAAATTCTGTAGGAGACAAGGACTTTGCCAAATTTCGGATGCTAATCCCAGTATTTGTCAATACTATTTGTCTCATACCCCCGACCGTACGCTTTGATGGTCAGCTCCTTATGGGCATGCCTATTAGTATAGCTGCTCATTTAGCCCCGTCTCCCAATCCGGCAGCCTCTCAGAGGTTCGACGACCCCGATTAGCTTTCCTTTGGTTAACCTTGGACCCCACGTATCGCTACCACCAACTGCCCCTATCTCATCTCTCTTTCAGACCACTCCATTCATGACTTACTCTCTGCCACCTATTCAAACGAGCTTTCCTTCTCAAGCTCCGCCTACCTTTTCATTCCCATACACGTATCCAGTAACCTCAACACCTTATATGGGACATCCCTATTCTGTGGCACCATCATCTCATCCAACCACTGATTTCATCAAGCAAATGATGGACAAAATGCAAAACCTGGAGGCTTCCGTTCAGGAAGTCGTAGCGCTTGACATACAAGCAAGTTTGTCGGGAGCCCATTCACCCTTCTGTCCCCTTCATTCATATCCTCCTCAATGGGAGTTACCAAAGTTTACTCGTTTTAACATTAAAGAGGATCCTCAACAACACTTGCGATCATTTAGACATGCTGTTATTTGATTGCCCATGATGATGCCTTGTTACTCCGCACCTTTCCCATGTCCTTATCGGGGCTCGCTTGAGTGGTAAAGTGCTTTAACCCAAGACTCAATCTTCTCTTTTAACCAACTAGCCCAATCTTTCTTGGATCATTTCTCCATTAACATTGCCAAGAAAATATCTATCATCGACCTCTATGCCATCCGACTGATTCGAAGACGAATCTATCGCAGATTTCGTTGGACGATGGCGGGGCCTTATCAACCAACTTACGTATGCCTTGCCTCAAACCGAACTCATCAAACTGTTTACGCGGGCCTGCGCTAAGCACATCTCCCCTACCCTCCAAATTCAAACTTTCCGTACATTCGACGAGGCCTTTACTATGGCTCAAAAATTAGAAATTCGAGCCCTAGAGGAAAGAAAGCTGCGGTTGCGCAACAAGAACTCCACTTTCCGAACTCCTGATTCTACCAATAAACCAAATACCACCACTCCTCACGCGTCCACCTCTTCTAAATCAAAAGGAGCTGTCCACGCGGTGATGGTCAAATCCCAACCACCGTCCAATACTCCACCAAAAACCACCTATAAATACAAAGCCGAACCCATCAGCTACACTCCCTTGGGAGAAACCTATGGTGTGGTATTGGAGAAATTGCTCAAAGCTGGGGCTATCACCTTGCCCCCTGTTAAACCTCACTCCGGGTTTGACTCCACCCGCGCAATACCTTCCTGGTACAAAGAAAATGACTTTTGTAACTTTCACCGCGTAAAAGGACATAGTCATGAAAACTGCAAGATGTTGAAAAACATAGTGCAGGAAATGGTTGATGCAGGGGATATAACACTCGATAATCCTAACGCCCCTGCTAACCGAAATCTGAAAATTTTCAACAAGCCATTCCCGAATCACTCGTCCAGCAGCAACGTGAACCAAGATATCTTAGCTGAGGAGAGTGTTCATGAGATCCATGCAGTCTTCGATTCTCAGCCAAAAGCCTCTATCGAGAAAATTTTGAATCAAGCCTCTTCACTAACACAGGAGCCCGAACCTCCTTTACCACCATCAAGCCAAAGCGAAATCGTTCCTTTACCCATAGAAGAGTTAACTGCCCAGGCTTCTCTTCCCATCAATGAGTCTTCTTACACCACATCCCTACAAGACTGTGAGCGGATGCTATCTAATTTATCTATTTCCCAAACGTCCCCTTCTGCCACTCTTGCTACACAAGAGGAAGGCTCACCACTCCTTTTGACATCCTTAGACGAGAAATCTCTTACACTAACATCACCACATTCTTTTAACATGACAGATCTCCTCGAACACGCCCTCCTACCTATTAGTCCCTCATCGCCTAAATATTTTCAAACGTCAGGTTGACCTCCTAACATCTATTGATACGATTGCCTCATCCGCCTCTGTGTCACACCCGCATGATGGATTGGAATTACAACTCACTTTTCTTCCGTACCAAAATTACAAATCACACCTGGAGACTGTCATTCCACAGAAGATAGACAGGCCCTATGGGAACGTTTGAGTACCCCTTTTTCTACTCAAATGCAAATGACTGATCCTGATGTCTCCACCATCTACCCGAAGTGCTTACAGAAGCTTAAAATGCCCCTGTTCTCGCCTTCACCCCCCTCACCTCTACCAAATGCCCCGTCCACTTCTATCAACTTAACCAGATCTTCCCCTACGCTTGGGACCTCACCAATGCCCAATCTGACACACCCGCCTAAGCGACTCGATCTATCCAAAAATAAATCCGTTCCGCCACCTAGGAGACGAACGCAATCCGGGCCTCTATCACAATTAAAACCCTCATCGTCACACCCACCTTCCATATTGGGACCTCATCCCTCCACATTACACCAATATATCATACCTCCGTTGTTTTCTGCAAAACGACCTACGCCTTCTACACCTATACAGAGATCAAAGGGTATCACAACATCGTTACCCCGCGTATCCGGTCCACCTATCAACCCTAAACCAATCCCATCATCAAAGGATTTATTTTCTGTCACTCCCCTTTCTCCGTGGTTGTTTCCCGCTACCACGCCATCTGTAGCCTCATCATCTAACCATTTGAACGTAACCGTGTCCAAGAAACCACGTTTAGTGAAAAACATGTGTCAGCACCCCTCGGCTAAACCATCACCCATACGAACTAAACACGCCCAAACATTACCACAACCCACACAATCAATACCCTCATCCTCTTCCGATTTTGACCCACTCAAAGGATCTTACGCCCAAATTCTTGCTATGTTGGTGGAGAATGCGACCATTTCCCTACCTCCACTTAGACCTTATGACCCGTCTAAGCCCCGACCTATGGGTTACGATGAGTCTAAAATCTGCGCTTATCACCACACACCGGGACATGATGTGGAGGGATGCAAAGCTCTAAAAACCTCCTTCGTCGAGTCACCTCTCCCGGATAGGCAGATTAAGAAAGACAACTTACAAAGGGAGAGACCTCTAGTGTCAATTCCCTCTACTATATCATCTATCCCCGCCTCACCAAGATCTATCATTATTACAACCCCACCTCTTGAAGACCATGAATTATCCCAACCATCTTCCTCATCTCAGATCTACGAGATTAATATGATTAGTGTCGCTACTCGAGGACAGAAAAACAATGGGAAAGCGAAAGAAAACACACCTGCGGCATCTCTTTCTCCTTCAACCATCCCGATTACACCACCACCTAAAGTGGTTATTCGCGGACCCGCCTATCCCGTCTCTAATGGAGTTGCCCACCGAACCATGATCAAACAGCTTCATCAATCGCCCGTAAAAATGACACTATATGATCTCATTCAGACTTCT
Source organism: Taxus wallichiana var. yunnanensis (assembly GCA_018340775.1). Classification (NCBI taxonomy): domain Eukaryota; kingdom Viridiplantae; phylum Streptophyta; class Pinopsida; order Cupressales; family Taxaceae; genus Taxus; species Taxus wallichiana. Next base: position 267,629,627 of record CM031237.1, read on the forward strand.
GAATCTCATCGACAAGCTCTCGTTGAGATCCTTCAAGGGATAGAGGTTTTACCCAACGAAACCCTGCCCGTTGCCTCCATTCTAACACCCAATCACGTTGCCTCTCTCACCAAACAATCCATCTCCCCCACCACTTCTGTCTCAAAACAACAAGCCGCTGCGGTTAGTTTCTCGGAAGATGAAATTATCGACTTTGGTGCAGAAGACCCTGACCCTGCCCTTTTCATTTCCGCTTACGTCCGAGACATTCGAGTACGTCGGGTTATGATTGACGGGGGCGCTAGCCTAAACATCATCTCTTCAAAAGCCTTCCAACAAATGAACATCCCTTCTAGTTGCATGTGTGCCAACCCCATCATGTTGCGATCATTCAATGACGCTATTACTTTACCTTAGGCACCGTGATCCTCAACATTCGCGTAGGCCCCACGTACTTTTCCCGAACTCTTCTATGTCCTTGAAGGAGAGTTCTAATATAATATATTCTTTGGGTCGCCCTTGGATTCGAGCCATGGGATGCGTTCCCTCAACATTACATCGATGCATAAAATTTGAGTACGAGGGGAAGTCCTACACTGTAAAAGCTGATCCTCCCCCCTTCAAAACTTGCAATATGTTATACCGCCCAAACGATGTGCTTATACCAATTAAGACACCCATACATTCAACCCAACCATCCTCTTCAAATGTACCTCAACCATCCACCTCAATCGCACCTATGCCTTCAATCGATGAAACCACCGTCGTCGTGCAAACCACTTCTCTTCCCCAGCTAACATCCCAACCTCCGACCCCTTAGTAGATGTTTTCATCGCCTCACGCTGGGGAGTACCGCCTATATAATAACGTTAGTTCTTTCCCTACCCCGCGAGAGTACGGACAATTACATGCGCATCCCACCTACGACCGTCGCGTAGGGAGGTAATCTCTTACGGACCACCCCACACCTCACCTTTCTCCACCCCACCCCACCAAGCCACCCAACCCACCTTCAAACCTAAAACCCCAACCCACACCCCAACAAGCCACCCAACCCACCTTCAAACTTAAACCCTAAACCCAACACGCCACCCAACCCACCTTCAAACTTAAACCCTAAACCCTACACAACCCACTCAATTACCCAACCCACAAAAACCTAGCCCCTAAACCCCCAACCCAACTCACCCACTCAACCACCCAACCCACAAAAACCTCGCCCCTAAACCCCCAACCTACACCCTAAACCAACCCAATCCAACCCACACCCTAAACCAACCCAACCCAACCCAACCCACCCACTCAACCACCCAACCCACAACAATCCCCCACGACCCCAACCCCACCGATACCGGCCGATGCGAGACCGACACCGGTTTCGCTCAAACACAACCTTACCGTTTTTTTCGACCGATGCCGGTCGCCTATTGACCGACATCGGTCATCGCATCTCTGTCCGAGGCCGAACCCCTCTTGCGCCCCCAAAACCATTTTTCACCTATTTTTACCCATCTACCCACCCAAACATCCCCAAATTTTACACACCTAGCCGCCTTAGCCTATCTAACCTATCTACCCTCTCCCTTTCTCGAATTACCTCCATTTACCCATTATTTCCTACAAAATACCAATTCCTACCCAAATCCCAAAAACAACATAACTCAACCAAATCACCAAATTAAAGAGTTTAGAACCTACCGGTACGACGACACGTCGTCGTGGTGGGATGGGTGGTGGTGGTCCAGCTGGTCCAGCTCCTCCAGCTCCTCCTGCCTGTGCCATGGCTCCAATCCTGATCTGCTGGGTCCCCGGCCAATCACCTGCTGCCTCCTCAACTATTCGGGCCCCCTATCAACTCTCTCCGCCAATCAAATAGCTCCACCTCACTCAATACCCCTCCAAATCAACTCTCCACGTCAGACAAGTCAATTTTGGATTACAAAAAACAAAAGTGACAATGACAGGCCGTATGTTTCTTTTTATAGGTTTTTCGACCTAAACCGATGTCGGTTTCTTTTTTGCCCTAGGAAACCGGTATCGGTCCCTTAACCGATATCGGTCATGATGAATCGACGTCGGTTTGATACCCAACTTTCACCCCATTCTTTGCCGTTCCTTACTCCTTGCCTCTTTTTCACCAATATCGCCTCTGTCCACCTTTGCTGCACAACATTTGTTCCTGGTCCGGCCCGACCCAAGGCCTCGCCCCACTTATTTGGCCCGACCCAAGGCCTCAACCTACCTATTTGGCCCGACCCAAGGCCTCGCCCTACCAATTGGCCCGACCCAAGGCCTCAACCTACCTATTTGGCCCGACCCAAGGCCTCGCCCTACCAATTGGCCCGACCCAAGGCCTCAACCTACCTATTTGGCCCGACCCAAGGCCTCGCCCCACTTATTTGGCCCGACCCAAGGCCTCAACCTACCTATTTGGCCCGACCTAAGGCCTCGCCCTACCAATTGGCCCGACCTAAGGCCTCAATCTACCTATTTGGCCCGACCCAAGGCCTCGCCCCACTTATTTGGCCCGACCCAAGGCCTCAACCTACCTATTTGGCCCGACCCAAGGCCTCAACCTACCTATTTGGCCCGACCCAAGGCCTCAACCTACCTATTTGGCCCGACCTAAGGCCTCGCCCTACCAATTGGCCCGACCCAAGGCCTCAATCTACCTATTTGGCCCGACCCAAGGCCTCGCCCCACTTATTTGGCCCGACCCAAGGCCTCAACCTACCTATTTGGCCCGACCCAAGGCCTCAACCTACCTATTTGGCCCGACCCAAGGCCTCGCCCTACCTATTTGGCCCGACCCAAGGCCTCGCCCTACCAATCGGCCCGACCCAAGGCCTCAACCTACCTATTTGGCCCGACCCAAGGCCTCGCCCTACCAATTTGGCCCGACCCAAGGCCTCACTCTACCGTTATGGTCTGACCCAAGGCCACAACCCAACAACTTGGCCCGACCCAAGGCCGCATCACTTCCATACCATACCCACAATCAACGTTTTATTTTATCCATCCATCATGTACCTTGTGTTCAATCGAGCTCACCTGTTCATGTTTTAGCATGATTAGGGTCCTTGACTTGATCGTCGACCACTTTGCCCAGACCTAGAAGCCGTGACATTTATCTCAACCAAACCAACCACTTGATGCTGCCGAACATGCCTAAACGTTCTGTACCTCACTGTTATATACCCGGAGCTACTTCCTCTGCCTTGGATACTAGGATTATATCACCCTTGTTTGGATAAACTATCGACCTTTGCCTACACATTCTTTGGTTTGCTTGTCAAATCATGTACCCTCCTCGTACTTATTGCATTTCAACATGCGTAAATGCTTTCTTGGACCTACCCCACCACCTTACCATCCTCTCTACAACATGTACCCTTTATCAACCCTATCCCTGATTTCCCGTTCACTCCATCTGTGATAGATTTGAGGGGGATTACCTATACCCTTAACAGGGGAAACCACTTCATATTATTGTCCGCACAGCTTTACAGAACAAGCTACACGACAATAAGGGGCTAATGTAGACACCAAATTCGTGTCTCACGACCCCTTGTAACCCGCATCCCATTTCGCAACCTAACCTCATTACCTAAACTTTACACAATTATTTATTAATTACCTTGTAATTGATAAATCCACATCACCTTACCCGCCACCTCACTTTGCCACCTCATCATGACCTAGCCCTAACCCTAAACTAAGCTAATTAAGACCCATGACTTGGTCTAGACTCACATCCGTAACTAATGCCTCCTTACTCGCACCCAAAGCCGACCTTCTAGCCACTTGACCAAGCCCATGGCCGATCTCTCGGGAGAAAAACAGGGGAAGGCGGGCTATTTTACTAAAAATAGCCTACTTTTTCCTTACCGATGCCGGTTCTACTCGACCGCCGTCGGTTACGTAACCGCCATCGGTTCCCTGTAAATGGGCTTCCCAAACCAAAACAACGGATCGAATTTCATTTTGGAGATCGGTCGAAGGATTTTTGAATCAAAGGAGAGTCAAAGCGATTAGCGAGTCGAACTTCACTTGACCAAGCGAGAGGCAGTGAAGAAACCGAAGGGTTGGCGACCGAGGAGATCAACGGCATCTTAAATCAAAAACCAAGTAAGTTACATCTTGCATGTCCTCCATTATAACATTTCTTATGCTTTTGGAATTATAGTCCTCCCAAATCCGTTTGGATCCATTATCCAACGTACCATTGCCTCTATTTGTCATTCTTTTGTTTCTAACTATCCCATTTCCCAAAAAATATCCAAAAATCAGCCATTACAAACTCCACAACCAGCCCAGAAGATCCTAGAACGCACCGGTATCGGTTATCAGTAACCGCCATCGGTTATAGGTAATGCCAGAAATCGGTTCCTTTGATCAAAAACCAGGAAAAACAGCCTTTCCCTACCCGGTTCAAACGAAGCAATTTAATTGATATTTTACGGTATTTTGTGTTAACCCATATCGGCGAAGGCTGACCACCTTCGAAAGGAAGTTTCATATTTCACAGGCCCAAGCAGTTCCCTCATTTATTATCTAATCAAAATCTTGTGGTCTTGTGTTCTTATTTGCGAGTAGTCCTTCCAAGACAAAAAGGAGTTCTTGCGATCACTTTGATCTTTTCTGACGGTACGCGCACATCATCTCGACATTCTACGGGTATTCCTCCTAACCCTAACCTTATCTGTTTCTATAAGGAGCGAAGCATTTTCCGAAGTGAAACACATGGCACTTATCAAATGCTCATTCCCAAAATAGCATTTTGCATGTCACACAGAAGTCTCCATATTGACGTGTGCTCCACATGCTTTCTCAAAAAAATCCCGTAACCATAAAAATGGCTAAGTCCCGACTCATCTTGTCTTGGCGTGTGTTTCCTCTCCTATCCTTTCGTGCCTTCAAATGTGCCTTATTCCCGCACACAAATATTTTGTATGCCTACTCCTTAGAACAACATGTTTTCTCAAGAGACCTAAGACCATGTCACACCATATGATTGAAGGTGCCATAATGAATGACATGAAAATGGTAAGAGGCCAAAGTGTAACAGGAAGCTTTGATGTAGCCAAAAGAATTAAGAAGCTGGACATGTGATATTAGACAAAGGAAATTTGATAGACGGAAGAGTGCAATGGGGCACACATTAGTGGGAGCTTGATGGATAAATCATTATGTTATTGACAATATAAAAACCGGTAGAAATATTGATATGTAAGAATCGAAGAGAATGTATCCCGATAATCATGATCTTAGAATGTGCGCAGACATGCAATGGTGCATCAATAGTAGTAATAATGAAATCAAGAGGCCCCGATGGAGGAGAGAAAGTGAGATAAGTATGATTAGCAGAAGAATCTTCATTTTCCATGTCATGTTTTGGTAGATGGTCATTAAATATTTTTAGCTTTTTATTTTCATTGACCGGTTTAGAAGCGAGAGGGCTTAGGGAGCTCAATTGCATTGTTTTGAATAAGATCTTGGATAATATGTTTAAGCTTGAAATAATTTTCAGTAGTGTGCCCAACGCATTGGTGATAGTCACATCTAGAATTTTCATCATAATTTTGGCCATAGGGGCAAGAAGGATCAATATTGAGTGGTGGTGGAATCATAATAAGATTGCTTTCGATAGGTTTTGGCAATAGAAACTAAGGTATATATGGTAGTTTGGTAAATGTATGCTTTGGAGGTTAAAATTAAAGTTTTTAGGAGAATAAACAATGGTAACAATGGAATTTTATTTGATGGGCTTAGGAGATGGCTTGAAAGTAAATTTTACTTGAAACTGATTAGAGGATGAAGATGAAGAATCATCATAGTATTTCAATTTTCCTATAGATAAAATTTTTCCTTCACGTAATTTGAGTGTATGAAATAATTTATCAAATGAGGGAGAGGTATCAAATATAAAACTCTCTTGCAATGGAGGTAAGATACTTTAAACAAAAAAATCTTGAAATTTAGAATTAGAAAGTACATTGGTCATCTTAGGTAGGTTGTTCTTGTAACGTAAAACATAGTCAACTAGATGCTCATTAGATCCTTGTTTGATTTTTGCAAGTTGAGAATAGGATATCTCGGTACCAATATTGATAGAAAAATGTGTAAGGAAAGCATCAACTAACTATGTAAAAACATTACCAAGTGAACATGTAGATCGTAGAACCAAAGCATGGCGTAATATTACAAAATTCTAGGAAAGAGCTTAGCTAGCAAAGTATGATCGTCCACATAGTCAAGACGTGCCACATGAAAAGATCGAATATTCTCTTAAGGGTAACCATAAGCGATTAAAGGTGGAAAACTTAGGTGTAATGAAGTTAGGAGGAAGAGGATAATCAAAAATGGCGGGTGAAAAATGAGTGTGAAGTAACAATGAGGATTCAAGGGATGGAGAGGAGTGGGAAGTAGCTTACTAGAATGGAAGGATTTAAAATTGGAGTCCTAGTATAAGTAATCTAGGTCTTGAGTTCTTGAGGAGGAAACTTGTCATGTGTGAGAAGTAAGAGGTGGGGTAAAATGGTTGATAGGTTTAGGAATAGAAACATGAACATTAGCGGTGGGTGGGAGGGTAGAAGTAGGAGGTTGTGTAGCAATAGGAATGGAAGCAGTATTAGATGCAGTAGTATTGAGCTCAGATAGGTTGGTGGATTCCTCATGAGAAACAAATAAGAGGAGATCTAAGTCTTGAGGATATTCAACAATATGGGTTTGGAGATCATGAAGGTCTTGATCGGTAAAGGGTTCATGAGTTGTAGTCATGTTAGGAAGATCACAAGACTTCCTAGAAGAAAGGTTGGGATCAAGTGATGGGGTTCAACAAATGATTTAATAAAAATAGAATTAAATATGATTGCAAAGTAACTACTGTAATAAATGATGATACAAATGTTAATATACAGTATAACAAAAGCAAACAAGCATGTAGAGGAATGCACGGTAATGAATCATTTATCTAGAAAAATTTCAAGCAACACTTATACCACCTCAATCATCCACGAATACCCACACCACCATTAAGAAGGAAGTGCCTAGGGGAATCAAACTCGAACTCCTAATTTTTATTTTATATTAGGAAGAAGTAGAGCCTTCATCTCCTCAACTTTTTAAGTAATAACTTTCTTTCACAAAGGAGGGCAAGGGAAAGTCTACTGTCCAACCTTCCATTTATCTAGTGTAGAAGGATCCTTTGATGGAGAAATCATTATGAGGACTTTTTCTTGTTCCTCTGCCAAGATAGCATCCTCCTTTCATGAGGAAACACAAGGGTGAGCCTAGTTCTAAATCATCTGCTCCACCAGGTCTAAGGGTCACATTGATTTCTCTTCCATCAACTCAAAATGTCCCCCTTCATTCTATTCCCATTCAGTCCACTTCTTACAAGGAAAAAGGAAAATAACATTTCCTTCAGGTTGTTTAGACCTTTTAGAGTAGGTATCTTCTTATCAGAATAAGATAGAGTTAAGGGATATTATGGACGGTCCTAGAATGATTATTGAATCATTGATGGATATGGGGATGTCTAGGAATTTTGCGGGTCGAGTTTTATTTTCTCAAATAGCTCATGGTTCAGAAGAGTTTATATCGAGGAAAAATAGGTTGTTGAGAAAAATGCACCCATTTAGAGAAGATTTCAAAGTAGATGTAGTGGATAACTAAATGTTTTTCTTTTCTTGTTTCCTTTTGACATGGTTTCCAAAATGTATGGAACATTTTCCTTTTATGGGTTGGGGCCCCTATAGAATCCCAATTTTGCATTTTTCAACAATACAAAAGATATCAAATAGTTACATTAGTTTACATGCTTCATAATAGATTTGAAATTTTATCAAAGAAATATAAAGATCTAATGTATTGCATCAAATTACATTCATGTTTGAAAACAACAAATTCAAAATGATATTCAATTTTCATGAAACAAGAGTAATAATTATAATAAGATGAAAGAGTAATTGAAGGAAAATAAGCCTAAGCTTTCTCATCAGTCTTCACATTTGTATCTTTATCTCCATCATCTTCATTCTCCTTTGGTTTCCTTTCCACATATGCATCATATTTTTGGAATAGATCTTTTACATCATCCTCATCTGACACGTGTGGTGTTGAAATATCAGAGTCTTCCTGCTCAATGCATTCACACATTGATCCATTCTTTTCTTGTATTCCCATGGCTTTGCTTTTAACTCTGCAATTTTGGTTTCTACTAACATTAGCGTCTTGATGAATTCATAAGAAAATTTTTCATTTTGGATATTTTTCTCAAAAGAACTAATTAAGAAATCAATTTTCAAATCACCATAACTCTTTTTGGATTTATCAAACACCATGCTTTCTAATCTCATATCTATGGTGTCAATGTTTTTCTCAACCCACTTCTTTTCTGTCTCCATCTTTTCTCTAATTTCATTCAAGACTTCAACCTTGATTTTGTCCAAGTCTTTAATTGCATACTACGTCCACATCTACCCTAATGGTACAATTCCTTCTTTCTTAACTAGATCTTCATCAAGTTGAGTGATATGGTTCATTTTGAGAAGAAATCCTTCATAATAGAAAATCTCATTGTCACATTGTTCAATTAAATCATTAATTTCATCAAGCTTGGTCCTAAGCTCTCCATATTTCATTATGGCTCTCTCAAAACTCTTCTTCCCCTTTTCATATAACTTTTCTATCCAATCATCAACAAATTTTACCTTCTTAGAAACCTTTTCAATGTGTCCAATAACCTTAGGCATAATGGTAGAGATGTCCTCTTGGTTCTTACTAGATGGCATATTAACTATTGTAAACATGAATTTAAGGACCTTAAATGTTCTTTAAACTCTCTTTTGGATATCTTATCCTCGTCCTCTTTATGTAACAAGCTATGAACGCTTCTAAAGCTTCTTGCTTCAATGTTTCCCTCGGTGTATTTCCTAAAGGGGTGATATTGACATTATAATCACTTGGTTTTATATCGTTCTTAATTTAACTTCATGTGGGGTTGCCACTTCAAGAGTTCTAGACCCATGTTGGTCAATTCTTGTCTTAGTAACAACTCAAATTTATTTAAGGACTTTTCAGGATTGGGGATTGAAATTCTCGTTATAATTAAAGCTTATTTTATAGTGTTATCCTTCACCCCTTGTTGAATAATCCCCCAACCATCCAGTCATAGGGTATACCCCTTCCTTTCCTTCTATGAGGTTTGAGGAAAATACTACCAATTATTTTGATGTTTCTTCAACTTTTACATTTTCTTTTGACCATCCGATATGAAAGAATATGATTTTCATGTATCTTTCCCTTAAGTCTTGTTAGGTTTTAAAATGATACTTTAACAAACTACAGTCAAGGGACAAGTCCCTCCTCTTTAATGGGAGAGGTTCCCTTATTGAAAGCAAGCAACAAAACTTATATACAAATGTACAACTTTCAAAGTGTGGATTCCTGATACTTTGAAACATTCATATGCCCAAAGATCATCAATACGAAAGAATGGAAGAAGAAATGAGATGAGAGAGGAAGAAAATAACAATACTTTTAGGTAATATAGGTAGCAGAGTATAACCTTATGCATATTGAGCAAAAGAGATGCAGAATGGAATCATTCGTGTTTATAACAGATATAATTTCACAGACACAAAGTTATCGAAATCATATTAACCAAAAACACAAAGTTTCTTAGCATGCAAAGATGGATGATTCACAAATTTGAACAAGGAAAGAAAGAATTGCAGAGGAAGAAGGGGAAAAAGACTTCTGTATTGATTATTTTCAAATCTATTACAATTTCAAGAATGTCAAGATCCCACCCCTTTTTGTAATGAGCCAAGCTCTTACATTTATAGATGAAGTAAAAGAGGAGAAGAAAAGGAAGGTGGAAAATCTAATTTGGAAGCCGACCACCAACCGTCAATGCCCCTGCCAATCCACCTATAATCTACCAAATCTGGTTCCCCATGACTGCTTGGCGTGTTAGAGAAGATGAGACCAAAATCCAGATATCCCGGTAGTTGAAGCAATCAGATTACATATTAATGGCATGAAAATACCTTTTCCAGATTCTCACCCACCAAATCCTATTGAAAATAATATTTTATGCTTCCATGGCATAGAGGTGGTTGAGATCTTTCCAACGGTACCAAATTCATCGAATTTGGAACACTGGATCAAAAGTTATGCCCATTTGAACATTTGAATCGAATTTGTACAAATTTGCAAAAAACCAATTTTGTAAAAGCAGTTAATGAGCCTAAAATTCACTTTGGCACCTATTTGTAAAAAATACAAAATTATAAATAATCTCCCACTTGACCCTGCAGCACGAAACTTCACATTTTGCATTAGGGTCTGACACGTGGTGTTACCTAAGTGGTAATGGAGTCGCGGCTCACTTTATAATTTTGCTTCTTTTAGAAACGAGGCTCAAAAGCTCAAAGTTCTCCATTGACCCACCTCTCCACTTTGAATTTTGATGTGGGCTCAACATTTGACTTTTCCCTCTTGGAAACAAGGCTCAAAAACTCAAAAGGCTTTGATGATCCACCTCCCCGCTTTGACTCTTTTGATGTGGGCTCAACATTTGAATTTTTCCCTCTTGGAAACAAGGCTCAAAATCTCAAAAGGCTCTGACGATCCGCCTCCCTGCTTTGACTCTTTTGATGCGGGCTCAACATTTGACTTTTTCCCTTGGCATGAGTGGGTCATGGGTCACTTTATAACTTTACACCCTTTTCCAAAATGCCTCAAAACACAAAAAGGGTCTGCCTTTCCGCCTTTCGCCAAATATCCAATCAGGATCTTTCGGGGCCGCGGGGCCAACTTGACACTTTTGCTAAAAGATCCAAAAATGACAAGTTCACAAAAAGAACCCATCCTACCGCATCCAATTAGAGATGCCCACGTGCCCATGGATGTTGGGGCACAAAATTGATAGGGAAGATACGCCCGTCAAAGATGAAACGAAGGGAAAAACTCCACCGTTTATGCCCAAATCAAGGATTTTTCCTACAAAAAGATAAATGCAAGGAATACAAGGCTCGACCCAGTCCATAGCCATAGAAAAAGATAGATGAATTCCATGCATCCATGACAGAAAATAGAAAATATGTTTCAAAATGCACAAGTAGGAATTTTTAAATGGAACCGGTGGGATTAAAAACTGAATACCAACACTTCAAAACATGAATTTCTCCATCCCTCCAAACTTCTTACTCCATTTTAAACACTCCTCAAAGGCACCAACTCAAAAATTTTGAAACTGGACTTGGAAAGTGAGGGGGATTTTGAGGGTGACAACAAGCTGGCTCTTTCTGGGGATGTCTTGACAGAGGAACGAGGCAAGATCAAGAACCATAGGAAAAACTCTAGGAAAGCAGACCAGTGCCTTATCCATTGGGAAAATAGATTCAAAAGAAAACTCAATACAAAACACAAACGCATAGGAAGGGAAAAGGAAACAAACCAAAAGGAAAAAACAAAAACCAAAACACAGAAGAAAGGCCAAAAACCAAAACACTGTACACAATATACATAAGGACATGCCTAATCACCTAGGACTTGAACAACTTCAAATACGCCACTATAAGGAAGTGGGAGAGGAGAACCATCCATATAATCCAAATAGAATGAATTTTCTCTCAGCGAAGTGCCTGATTTTAAAAGGACCAAGCCAAAGAGAATCAAACTTACCATGGCTTCCTCAAGGTTCATGTCTTTTGTCCCACAGTAGAACAATGTCTCCCACTTGAAAATATCTGCCTAGCATTCTTAATACTTATCAAACAAAGCTTTCACCTTTAGTTGATGAGATGAGATCCTATCAAAACCTCGCATCTTGTCTTCATCCACACGAAGGTACATGATTCTCTATTCCAGGGAACCGATGTAAAGCGTGAGTCCTCAATAGACTCTATTTAGTGTAAGGCTGGTAATTCCACTATTACTAGCAAGTGAGCTTCAACACCATACACCACCTGAAATGGAGACATCAATTTCTCTTTTGGGTGTAATTCTATTTGTCCAGAGAGCGTCATAGAAGCTTCTTGTGCCAATTCCTTTGAAAGTTGTTAACAAGCTTCCAAACGATGGTTACCATATTCTTATTTGTTGATTCTACTTGTCCATTTCCTTGGGGGTAGTAGTCTCAAGAATGAGCAAGGGAAATTTCATAACCATATAAGAAATCCATCATCTTAGAAGAAGAAAAATTTGAGGCATTATCAATCACAATCTTTTTTGGTACCCCAAACCTTATCAAGATGTTCTCCTTAATGAAATTACACACCACTTCAGAAGTAGTGCTTTTGACTGAATCGCTCTACCTAATTTGTGAAGTAGATCAGAGTAGCAGTTAACACGTGAGTATGCCCAACACTATAAGGTGGGTTAAGAGTTCAAATTAAATCCAAACACCATCATTGAAAAGGCTCATCAATCACTACTAGCTTTAGTGGCTGCTTGACCAACTTAGGTATCCCAAAAATTCTAACAAAGCTTCACACTTTCCTACCCATTTAGATGCATCTCGAACAATGTAGGCCAATAGTACCTAGCGGGAAGGATTTTATGGGTAGTGGCGAGAAGAGAAATAGCCTCCACAAGCCTCGATCATAAAGAGTTGAGAACAACTTCTTTTGTTGCTCTTTGTCCACACACTTCAAGAATCTTCTAGCTATGCCTCTCTTGAACAAAGCATTCTCCCATAATACATCGTGTAGACCTTAGCTTTGGGTAAGTGCACCAAGTTGGGGGACAATTAAGTGGAAATCAAATCATGAATTTTACGTTAAAAATAGCAAAACATCAAATTTAGTCTTCCACTGGACTTAAACCATGCCCAAAAGTAGAAAATATGTCATAAAAAATGGTACCATTACGTAGGGAGTGTTAGCTTTGTATAAATACTTGATTTTAAAGTGAATAGAATAGGATAAATATCATTTTATAATTTTTTACTAATAGTATGCGTCTTTAAGACACTTTTTTCCCGTGAATGTTTATGTCTACGTTTAAGGCGCAAAATTTGTTTCAATTATTAGAATGTGATAAAAATTATACCATCCCAACCATGGTGAAATTATATACATGTTCAAAAAAAAAAATTATTTGATTTCAATATTTTTGATGAAGTTATTGTGGGCAAATGGAAAGTGCTCCATTTTATTTATGTTTTCAGACCACTTTCACGGAAAAAATCATAAAAATAAAATATTGCTAAAAAAATACAAAATAAAATCCATCCCAAGATAGATAGTGGCATCTAACTTCTCACCAAAGGAGAAAAATATATATCAATTTTTGGTCATCCAAATTGTGGGCAAACAGACTATAATCTTATAGGCGTTTTTAAAAAAAAATACCAAGTCATTGAATTTTGAGTGTTTAATATAGCTAATCTTGTCCATTTTTTTTAAAAATAGTATTTTAAAAACTAGATTCCGGATGCTACGATTCATATTAATATAAGTTTTTCTAATTTTGAGTGTATGTATTGCTAATAATCCCTACAAGTTGATATTATGTTGTTATTTGCAATATGACGTCCACTTATGACCCCTTTTTGTCCCCAACTTGATGCACTTACCCCTTTATAGATCTCTTTCCTTAGCACTCAAGTGGGATGGACA